>PVIR01004750.1:0-77024 GCA_004026965.1 Petromus typicus
TTCCATTGTTTTCCACCTATTTTCTGGTTTTCCCTTTTCCTTTCCTTCCTTTCCCTACTCTCTTTCTTTTTCTCCTTCTCATTGGTCTTACTTTCATTGTCTCTGAGACAAAATATTAGATGCCCAAAGTTAAAGGAGGAAAAGTTTATTTTGCCTCACAGTTCACAGAAGTTTCAGTCCATATTAAACTGGCTCCAAGGAAGATGGCATGGCAGAGGAGCATCTGAGAGGACAAATAGTCCATGGCAGAAAGCAGGCAACAAGTGACAAGACCCAACCACAGCTCTTTCTGTCCCTCCTATCTTACTCAGGCCCCCCAGCCTTAGGGCAAGTAGTACTCCACCCTCGATCGTAGCATGGCCCCATGAGTCAGTCTCAGCATCACATCCCCAATCCCAGCAGCACCTCTATAGACGCCTCTGAAAAGTCCCACCCATAAGGCTTTGGGGGACATCTAGGTATAAGCCATAACTCAATTTGAACATATTCTTCCTACCTCCTGATACTTATCCTCTGTTATACTCTTCATTTATCTTTTGGGTTTCTCACACAAGAGAAACAATATTATATTCATCAGCATTTGTTTTATACTGTTCAGTGCACTGGTTTTTGAGGCATATATATTTATGATTGTTCTCTTGGTAAGAACATTTAGTGACTTTCTTTGTCTCTCTTCATCAGTCTTAGCTAACTTATTGTATAGGTCTTTTACTTCCTCTGTTAAATTGATTTCTAAGTATTTCATTTTTATGCTATTATGAAAGATATAGTTTAGCTGATTTCTCTCTCAGTGAGTTTGTTATTTGTGTATAAAAATGCTAAGGTTTTTGAGTATTGACTTTGTATCCTGCTCTGCTGCTGAATTTTGTTATTAATTCTAGAAATCTTTTGGTGGAGGTTTTGGATTGAATAATAATTTAACTTCTTCCTTTCCTATCAACATTCCCTTTATTTGTTTCTCTTGTCTGTTTCTCTGACTAATGTTTCTAGAATTATACTGAATAGGAGCAGTGAAAGTGGGGACAGTTGTCTTATTCCTAATTTTAGGTGAAAGCTTTAAGATTTTGCATATTTAGTATGATGCTGGCTATTGGTTTGCCACAGATGGTTTTTATGAGATTGAGATAAATACTTGCTATTCTAGTTTTCTTTAGGGTATTAATCATTAATGGGTGATAGACTTTGTCAAATACTTGTTCTGCATCTGTTTAGATGTTCGTGTGGTTTTTGTCCTTGGTTATGTTCATTTAATTTGTTGATTTGCATATGTTAATCTATCCCTGTATCTTTTGGATGACTCCTACTGGGTCATGGTGTATGATCTTCTTGATGGTTTGCTTCATTCTGTTCACCACTATCTGATTGAGGATTTTTGTGTTTCTGTTCATAGAAGGTTGTCCTATAATTCTTTCTTTAGTTGGATCTTTCTCCTATTTTGGTAGCAGAGTAATGCTTGTCTCCAGGGATGACTTTGAGACTATTACTTCCCTTTCAATTGTATTAAAGAATTTGAAGAGTAATGGTACTAGATATTCTCTAAAGTTCTAGTAGAATTCAATAGTGAATCCTTAAGGAGCTGGGCTTTTCTTTATTGGAGGTTTTATATTTAAATTTCATTGACTGATATTTAAATAAAATAAAATATCTACCCCTGCTTCCAGGTAGCACTTCCTGCTATATGGAACTTTCCATACTTTGTTTTTCAATCTATGAATTTCTTTCTGAGTTAAATGTTTGTTGAATGTATGCAGCATGTTGATGGATCTTATTTTCTGACCCATTCTGCCAATTTGTTTCTTTTGATTAGTGAGTTAAGACCATTCTCTTTGTTGGTTGTAGCTGGTATGTATTGACATCCTTGTCATATTATTTTCCTGTTGTTGGTTTTCCTTTCCTTTCTGTTTAACTGCTTGCTTTTTCTGGTAGGTTAGATTCTTGGAATTGTTGGCATGTTTCTAGAATATTCTTCATAGGGGCTGGGAACATAGCTCAGTGGTTACGGCGCCTGTCTTATAAGCACAAGGGCCTGGGTTCAATACCCAGTAACCACACCACAATACTGGGCACGGAGACTCACCCCAGCAGCAACCAGTACCACATACCACAGTGCCAGATGTGGTGTCTCATGCCTGTAATCCCAGCACTCGGGACGCAGAGGCAGGAGGGTTGCTGTCTTGTGAGTTTGAGGCTGAGCTCAGGGCCATCCTGAACCACAAAGCTAGGCCCTGTCTCAAAAACAAACAAACAAACAAACAAAACAACTTTAAAAAACCTTAGAATATTCTTCAGAACTTTTTGGAGTACTAGTTTGCTGGTCATGAATTTCTTCAGATTTTTAAAATTCATTTAATTATCTTATTTCTCCATCAAATTTTGCAAGGTAAATTTGCAAGGTACGTTGATCTGAGTGGGTTATGTTTTTTTTTTTTGTTTTGTTTTGTTTTGTTTTTGTCTTGTTTGGGGGGGGGGCTTGAAATAATTTACACCAAGATTTCCTTGATTTAAAGGTTTGTGTTGATGAGTCCCCTGTGATTCTGATGGGTTGTATTTGTAAGTGATTTGATTTTTTTATTCTTTAACAGTTTTTAAAATTCTGGTCTTGTGTTGAATTTTTGCAATCTTGACTGTTAAGTGCCTTGATGTGGTTGGTTTTCAGATCATGACGATCTAAAGTTCTACATGCCTCACTTATCTGTACCTCAACTTCTGCTCCAAAGCTTAAAAAGTTTCCTGCTATTACTTCTGTGTACAGGTAACTTGGGTCCTTTGTGCTGTCTTCTGATCCTTCATTGATTCTAGTTACTATAATATTGTTCTTCTTTGCCTTTTCTAGTAGATATTGGGTTGATTTTTCATTGTCATTACTATTTTTAAGAGGTCTTTTATTTGATGATTACCAACCACAAGTCTATTTTTATCTGCATCGACTCTAGATGCACTCATCATTCCTTTCATTATACTTTCCATTTCTTCATCTGTTTTATTTTTGTCCAGAGACTTATTGATCTGTTTTCTTACTCCATTGCTACCATTTAATAAAATTCAACTGGAGGGTTTTTATTTCTTTCACTGTAGCTCCCCTTTGCCTTGACTTGGAGAAGCTGAAGATTGTGGGTTATATCTTGCCTCTGTGTTTTCTGATTTTTTATTCCGTTTTTTGGCTTTTCTTCCCTGAGGCTTATATATTGCTTATGGTAGGTAAATTTATTACTAGTATCAACACCTTCTTAGGAAATGAGTACTTTTCAGACAGGTCTTATAGGTGTAGCTGGCATTTGGTATTTGAATCTGTCCCAATTTATTGGGGATGAAATCCTGCCCATTTGGCCTAACACCCAATACTTTGGTGCTGGACTATAGTATTGTTTGACTCTCAGAAAATCTGAATAATGGCATACTAGGAAGTTCAATTGATCACAACAACTATATCACCTTGACTAAATTAGAAAAATCAGAAAGCACAGGCTGTAAAATGACATATTGCATCACCTTGAACAAGATAAGTATAACTTATATTTATATAGTAAAGCCTAAAGTGAACAAGAAATTTATGTATAGTAAATATCCATTCAATAGTGTGATTTTACACTATGGAGAGAAAATTTAAAAGGAGCTAGAGGAAAAAATTTAAAGAAATCAAAGAAGAGAATGAGATTTGAATCAAGGCTGAAGTATAAAATGAGATTATCCAAGTCTTGAGAAACTAATGAAGACAGAAAAGAACAAAACAAAATACCAAAAAACCAATAACCACAAAAACAAGGGGTAAAAAGAAATTTCTCCATAATTTCAAGCCTGTGGCTATCTTCTGGAGTCTATAGTTTTATGGTTGTGTCTAATTCAGGGCATGACTCTATGGTCATTGGTAGACAAAAGTCAAATAGCCCAGACTATTCCCTGTTAAGTCAGGACACTGGTACACAGAGACCCATGCTGGATAATCTCAGCAAGCCTTCAGTAGGATTAGGGCAGAGAGTCAGTTCTGGTACTTTCAAATCTTTATCAGTTCAGGTTGATTCTGACCTGTGGTCTTGAAGTTGAGGCCTGAGTCATTCACTCTAGGCATCTCTTGCTGGCCTAAGCTTCTTGCTGTACCAGCAAGTTCATGGTATGGAAAGTGGAGGTGGAGGGAAAGGGGTGGGGACAACACCCATTGGATTGCATGGATCCCTAAACCTCGATGTCTCCCGTGGTTGTTCCTCATCCCATCAGTGAGAATTTCAATGCTGGGAAACTAGAAAAGAAGCCAACCCATGGCTTCTCTGAATCCCAGGTTCCATTGGTGCTTTTTCCAAATAACATATGACCATGCACAGTCTGCAGGGGACACAACAGTCAATTAGACTGGAGTCACTCAGACTGGAGTCATTCACCAGCTGTTGCAAGACACAGCATCCACTGCTCTGTTTTACTGGTGCATTTTTCCCTGGAGGCCTCTGGAGTCATTGACTCTCACTGTGTCTCAACCCTCTTCCCTCATACCATGAGCCAGCACCCTGGGAAAAGTGCAGATGTCCCTTTTCTTTTTCTGCACTGAGATCTGTCTCTTCACTTACTCTGTGGGCTCCAAATTCCCTTTCAATCTTCTTGAGTCCTGAGGATCCACCTCCCTCTTTCTTTTCTTTCCCAAGTTGCTCTTTTCCAGGGTCTGCATTCTGAATCTTGGAGAGGTGGAATTGTTGCCGCTTAATACTCCATCATCTTCTTGGAAGTCAATATTTTATCCTTTTTATATATAGAATTTAATTTGTTGTTACTACATTGTTAAGAATTCTTGAATCTATGAGCTATAGTGTTCTGCAGATTCCTTCTCTCCTTTGGTCTGGAGTTAGTATTAAAGTAGTGGTGGACTCATGCGGTGAGCTGCACAGTCCTGCTTTCTCATCTGTTGGCTGATAGAGCTCATGGCAATCTGGTGTGTGTTCTCTCAGTGCAGCTATAGAATGCAGAGGTCTTTAATTACAAGTCCAGTTTCTGTAACATGACAGATCTCTTTCTCCTATGATGGTTTAATAATGTCCGTCTCTTTAAAAATATGTCCAGTATATCTCAGGTGTGAAACTGAGGGTCATGGTAATGTTTATGCTGTCTGTGCCCTTGTCAGCTCTTCGATGGATCATCTGTGTTGATCTCTGTCTTACACTTGACACTGGTACCTTGTGATCTCTTCCTTTTCCTTGATCGAACTAGTGAGATGTTCCCTTTATCACATATGTTTTCAGAGAAATAGCTTTTGATTTTATGGATTCTCTTGATTTCTCCATTCTGCTGATTTCTGCTGTTCTTATGCCCTCCATTTAAATTGCTTTCATTTTAACTTGCTCTTTCCTAGCATGAAGGACAAAGAAGGAAACGGTGTTGTCCCCACCCACCCCCTCCACCTCCAGAAGGCATTACTGCCCCTCCCCTGGACATTATCCCTTGACCACCCACTCTCTGGTGGATGTTGGGGGTAGCAGGACCATGAGGAGGACTATACTACAGAACCACTCTTAGGGACCCACAGGCCAGAGCCAAGTCAGCCTAATAGTAAACAGTTCCCAGGACAAGCAAGGGCCTCACTAACTACCCTTTCCTCAGAGGGGCCCAGGTCCCTCTGCAATGGCAGGAGGCCCAAAGAAAATGGGAGTACAGGAAGGCCTGCACAGAGGTCCCAGCATAATCTCCAGCCCTATCCACCTGTACTTCCCTGTCACACATCTGCTCACCATGAGACATAGGAAGTTTCTTGAAGGAGTGGACATCACAGCCACACTAGCTCCCTCCAGGCTGGTTGGAGAGCATCAAGGAAAGGAAGTAGCTTTGGAGAAGCACAGAGCAGAGCTTTGCTGCCTGCTTATTTCCTGGGAGTGATGCTGTCCCTGTCCCTGAGTGGACTCTGCCATATTCTTTCTGGAAACCCCAGACCTCCTCAGAAGCCCCATCCCTGGTTGAGGCTCTTAGCTCATCCTTCTCAAGCCTATGGGTTCCTCCCAGAAAAAGAACCCGAGTCCTTCAGATGCACCACATGAGGCTCCCTCTCTCAGGCCTCTGCTGTCCAGGCAGGTGCTCCCCTACCCTCTGCATGAATGGGAGCTCATAAGGCAGGAGGGAGAGAATCCCACCAGTCACTTGCTCCTGCTGGGTGGTGCAGTTCTGAGTCTACCTTCTGCCTGCCCAGGGGGAAATGCTATGGCTTTAACTCTGCTAAATGAGTAGTTCCCAGATGCAACAGAAACTGACCTCTGCTCTGGGAACTCTGTTCTCTGATTCGGCTACAGAATAAGAACTTATTCAGGATGCTCCAACCTAGCCCAGCCTAGTCCTTGTAAAGCTTTAATAAAGACAGATAAAGTGCTGTGGGTGGGAGAAAAAGAAATAAAGTTTACAGGATGCAGGGGAGTGCACACAGGTATGTGGGGAGCCTTTCCTGGAGTGTACAGGAGCTCAGAATGCTGGGCCGGAGACATCCCAGGTTTGCTGCCTATGAGCAGAGACCAGGGGCCATGCTACGCTCTTTCTCCAGGGAAAGTGGGCTGAGCAGGAGGAGCTTTCTCCTCTCCGGTCTCAGAGTTGCCCAGAGTGAGAAGCCCAGGCCCAGTGGCCCCAGCCCTTCCAGCCATCAGACGCCAACTCCTCTTGCACCTCTTGCTGGAGCCAGAGGAAATACAGCAGTTTGCCCAGGACAGGCTTGTCCTGTCAGTCACAGCACAAGCTAGAGAGTCCCAGGCACCGCCACCCTCGGGCTGTGCAGAGAGGGGGCAGCCAGCAGTCACTTAGTTCTGGGACAGGCTCGCTCTGCAGCTCAGGCCCTTTTGCCTAAATGGTAGGGCTGGCAGCTCCCTGGACACCCAGCTCGGAGGAGGACCAGGTGGGGCCAGGGCTTTTGCTGATTCTCTTTGCACTGGTTCCTCTCGGAGAACTGTTCTCTGCCCAGTGCTCTGCCCATGTCTGCAGTACCCTGCAGGACATTTCTACCCTCACAGAGTCACCGGCTTAAACCTGTTCTACACATGCAGCACTCAGCCCTTGCCTAGGGCAGCACCAGGGAAGACTGCACCCCGGGATGGGCAGGCAGGGCCCGCACTCGGGCTGAGCTGACCTGCCAGATGCAGAGCACGCAATGGGTGAATGCTGCTGTTTCCCAGGGACAGCGAATCAGGGAGCCAGAGGCCTCCCCTGCAACCATGGAGACTCAGCATGGATCGAAACCAGGCTTCTCCAAGGCTTCTGCCCTCTCTGGGTTAGGAAGGGCCTCGCCTCAAGTTCAGGGGTTGCCTAAGAAGGTGGCTGGGGAATCCACACCTTGTTTTCCCCATGAGCAAACTTTCCAAAGACCAGGTTACCAAGCAGAGGAGCCCAGCAGAGGAGCCCAGCAGAGAAATGACAGGATCAACCCCTGAGATCCTGGGAAACGGCACCAAATTTAAATCCCCTGGTTGTTGTAGGCCACAGGCCTCTAGTCCCTAGGTCCACCTCCTGCGCCTGCCCCCTAGGGTCCTTCAGCAAGTGCAGAGACCTCTCCAGCCCGTCACAATCCCTTCGGACAGGCCTGTCATGGGAGATAGCAAGAGAGTCCGGAGCCCTGGTTACAGGACCCTGCCTCGGGGTAGAATCCAGTATCATTCAGGGCAGGAGGCCTTTAGGGAAGTGCAGGGATTAAGGGCAGACTTCAGGAAGACCCCTGAGAACAAGGCAAGGAGAGGCAGGACCGCTAGAAGCTGCTGCAGGAGCCTGAGGAAAGCATTAGCAGCTCGGGCTGGAGGGGACTGTGCACCACAGCAGGCCGTTTTGCAACATCCTGGCTCACCAAAGCGTGGATCTTGAGGAATGGCAACCCTGCTCTGCCCGTTCTGGTGCCTGCCTGGGGTACTGTCCCCAGGAAGAAGCTATGCAGGATAACAGAAGTTTGAACCCCTTTTCTCTCTTCTCTCTGAACCAGGCATGAGGCGGAGTATTCAGTTCCCCTGCTCAGCAGACACCTACAGCTTGCAAGCAGCCCATGGCTGGTTCAAGGACTGTGCACCTTGCACCCCAGAGGCCTTCTGCCCTAGTAGGCCCCCCAAGCCTGTCCCCTGCCCATGGTAAGGAAGGTCAAGCCAGGGCTGTGGCTGTGCTGGAGGTCAAGATGCCACTGTGCAGTGCCTCCCTGCCGGAGCCCAGCACAAACCTGGGTGCTGAGGGACCCACACAGAGGAGAGGGCCAGCCTGTCCTAGGGACTCAGCTGCCTTTTGGAGACAGAACACAGGCAAACAGTGTGGCTGGACAGGACTCCAGGCACTGAAGGTGGCACTGCAGCCCGTGTGAATGGAGAACTCCCTCTGGGCTAGAGGAGGTGGGAGCTACATGAGATGACTCAATCCAGCCTAACAGAGTGGCAGAATCCAGGGATTCATACAGTGTTTCATGCTCTTATCTTTCAAGAGCATTGTTAACAAAGGTCAAAAGCAAAGTAGGGGAACTAAGAATATGAATAAAAGGTCAAGCATCCACCTATTAGCTGCTTTGTATGTTATGTAGATGTTTCTTACATGTCAGTGAAGGTAACATAGAGAGGACAGAAAAAGAGAAACAATAGAAAGATAAAAGTGAAGAAGAGAAAGAGAGAACTCTGAGAAGCCTTATTACCCTGGCGTAAAGTTTCTGGGTCTGCACTCCCCATGCAAGAGCTGCTGGGAGGCTAAAGCAGCCTAGGACCAGCCCTGACACCTACAGGGAGATACTGCCCCAGATGTCAGGGCTGCTCCCAGAAGGCGAGGCCCTCAGGACCCCCTCTTCCTTCAGGGGAACCTACCACCATGCTCCAAGTGCAGAGCAGGATGTAGGCTGTGCCCTGTGCCCCGCAGGCCACCAGTGTCCCAGACCAGGCACCATCAAGCCTCAACCTTGCAGTCCTGGCAGCTTCTCTGTAAGTATCTGTGGAAACAAGCCCCTTCCTCAGAGGGCAAGGAAGTGAGGAGGTGGCTAGGCCCAGGGCCCAGAGAGCCTCTCCCAAGGGGGAAAATGCCCATCTCTTCTGGTTAAGAAGGGCTCTGCTCCAGGCACACAGAAAGCACACACTCAGAGCTGGTGTTGCAGGGATCATCCCCTCAGCAGGCGCTCAAGTCTGGGCAGGACCCAGCTGCTTCCTCTAGGGAGCAGAAAGGGGGAGGAAGACAGACATGGGATCCAGGCCTGGGCCAGGCTCGGATTCCTTTCCTCCGAGCTGGAGCCTACTTGCTGGCTTGGGGATAAATAAAACTTCTAAGGGAGACAACAGAAGGAGGGCCTCAGTGTATCCGGCATCGGAGGAGAAATCTGCCCATGCCCTAGTGCCCTCCCCCTCCCCTACTCTCCCTGCCTGCTCAGTAACAGGACTTCCCAGCCCCAGTGTGAACTCCTCCTCTGGTCCCAGCCCTGCCACATAGAACCTAGGTCTGGAGAGAGGACTGCAGGGACTTGCACCCAGCTTCTCTTCTGGCATCTGATTCCAGCATAGTCTCCTGGGGTCTGGCTGGGGATGTTTTCCCATGTAGTGCCCTTGCATTGACCTGCTGCTGGTGAGGGCATCTGACTTCGTTGACACCTGGGTTAGCAAGGAGGAGGAGTCTGGAGCTTCTTTCCAAACTCAGAAGAGCATTCATATCCTCTTCCCTCTGCTCCCAACTGCACCACCATCATCACACATACCTTTAGAAATAACTCCCACTGGTCCATGTGGACAAGAAGGTAGCTCTGTGTGAGCACTTCCTGGCTCTGCCATTGCCAGCTTGGAAGCCTCTACTCACCAGCAGGGAGGGTGGGATTACTCAAGCAAGGGGCTTGAGCTAGGGGAGCAACAGCAACAATGGGAGTCTGTGCAGAACAAGCCACTGCAGGCTGCATGCGGGCATTGCCCAGAGTCCAGATCAGATCTGTTGCACTCTTCATCGAGTGCTGTCCTCAGACCTCCTGTGTATGTGGAGCTTCACCAGCTGCAGACCCATGCCAGTGTAGGGACACCCCTCGTAGATCACAACTTTCCTTCAGAATAAGGAAGGTCTACAGATGCCAGAGCAGGGATACAAACCCAGCAAGACACCAGCACCCAGGACCTCTGGCCAGAATCCTCTTGGAAAATCCAGGGCACTTCCACAGCTGCTAGGAGTCCCAGCTGTTGGAAGAGGTAGGCAGGGTCAAGGGAGTAGTGAAGACCACACACACCCCAGGTTCTGCATCAGCCTCTCCTGACCAGTACCAGGTCCTCCTCAGGCACAAAGGTTGTCAGTCCTGGAAACCCAAGATAGGTTTGGCTTCAGCTCATTGGGGGCAGTGCCCTGGGGGGCATCTTGTCCAGATTGTTACAGAGTATTAAAGATAAACTTTAGCACAGAAACCAGCTCCCTTCTGGAAAGAATGCACAACACAAGGCACACAGGATAGGATGAGAAATTCTCCTTCGTAAGTCCTGGCTGTCATGTTCTGATGTGTCAGAAGCAATTTCGTTATGATGCCACCAGCTTTCATAGATCGCCCACAGTTCTGCCACACAGGACCTCCCTGAGAACAGAGATGCACACAGGTCCTGAGCACCTGTGCTGTGCCACCTCCATCAGGAGCTAAGTGTTGGGGCCGTGTTGCCAACCCCTTTCAGGGTCCAGGAGGTATCCAGTGCCAGCGCTGCCCAGGAGGAAAGCTCTGCAACCAGACAAAGCTGGCTGGCCCCATAGCATGTCCACCTGGTCACTACTGCCCAGCCCCAGGCCTGCTGTCCATCCCCTGCCCCATGGTAAGACCCTCTCCTGAGCCCCCAGCCAGGTCTCTGGACTTCCATAGGAAGCCTGCCACTTTCTGCTGGTGTTGGGGAGGGAAATATCCCTCCACGGCGATTCAGCTCAGCACACACAGCACAAGCAGCAGTCACCCAGGCCTGTGGCAGGCAAGGAAAGGGGAGGGGGGCTGCAGAGGCAAGGGCAATGGGTGCAGGGGAAGATCCATGGGCATCAGCCCCAGCTCCTCACTGCCTTCATGACTGGCCCCTGAGACGGCCCTCTTCAGGTAACCAGGACGCCCTGTTCCCCCTGCCCTACCGCTATCAGAGCCTGCTGGGAAGAGGTGGTCCTTGCAGCCTTCTTCAAAGGGCAGGCCTTTTGCAAGCTGTGATCCATGGGGACGTCAGGGTCACCCACTAGTGTGCCTTGAGGGGGAGTATCCTTGGAGAAGATGATCCATCTGCTCCCAGGAGGAAGGAAGGGTTGGAGGGGAGGGAGGGGTAGGAAGACCCTGACAGAGGTCACCTTGTCCAGCCTTCAGCCCATCTCTGGCCTCCAGGACCGTGAGCTTAAAGGTTCCCTTTGTCTCCAGGGCACCTTCCGAGGGGCTCCCTGGGCAGCTCGTGTGGAGGACTGCCAGCTGTGTCACCCTGGAGCCTTCTGCGGCAGAACTGGCCTGGACAAGCCTGAGGGACCATGCCTCCCAGGCCATCACTGTGGACCTGGCTCCACCACTGCATCTCCAGTGAGTCCAGGCCCTGCAGAACCTGACACCTCCATCTGGGTCACTGTTAGTGGGGACAGAGAGCCCTGCAGAAACAGGACAAGAACAACAGCAGGCACTGACCCTACTCAGTGAGAACCCAGAGACAAGAGGGAAAGCAGCTCACTTCTAAGGCTTGGGCACTAGTCGGCAGGACCCAGATGTGAAGATGTCACCAGCGGAAGGCTTAGCACTGGTATCACACAGAGTGATGTCCTCAATGCACTTGGCACATCTATAACCACAGAAGCTGAGCCAGGTGCTGGACCCTCCGACACTGCACTGTGATAGAGTCCTGGCCTGCCTGCTGCACCCTGAGCCTACCCCTGCAGAACAGCCTGCTTTCTGCAGCAAAATCCAAGGCATTTCCACCCTGGAGCTAAAAGCTCCAGTGTGGCAAAGAACAGAAAAAAAGTGAAGTCATTTACATAAACATGTTCAAGATGCAACATTTAACAGTAAAATAAAACAATACCAAAGTACCTCAAAGGCCCAGGAATATAAAAATATCTAAACAGAAATATGATAAATCAAACATGTAGGATATCAAGTAACTTCATAATGACAAGTAGGTACCTTGTTTGATGCATGAAAGATTGATATGTGACATATTGATTAATTAACTGATATATATAGATACATAAGTTGGCAGGGAGGCGTAAAGTTGTACATGTGTACTATTAGCAAAAAGACATCGAGCTGGGGTTCCTTGGGTTACTTAACATTTCAACGGTTAAAACTGGTTTCATTTTTCTAAAAGGTACCATCACAGAGAGGTTCCTAGAGGGATGCTGGGAGCAGGGGTGGCTCGAAGGAGCAGCTGGGCTGAGCAAGCTCTCCAGAGGGAGGTCAGGGAGGCACTGGAGGGAAATGAGTGGAGAGAAGACCCTCGCTTGTAGCTTTAAGCCTCATAAGCCCCTCTTCCTCCAGGAGGGACGCCCTTTCGGTGACCTCTGCCCTCCAGGCCATTTCTGCCCTGCTGGCACCAAGGACCCCAGGCAGTGGCCCTGCCCTGCTGGCACCTGGAACGCAAAGAGAGGGGCTCAGGACTTGAGCTGGTGCCTGCCCTGCCCACCAGGGCTGTTCTGCGCTACAGTAGGCCAGGCTGCCCCCACGGGCCCCTGTGCACCAGGTGAGGTGTCCACAGAAAGAGTGCCTGGCCCTGGAGGCCCCAGCTCCTGAGATAGGAGCACTGGAGAGTCAAGGTCCATACACCCGGCCACAGGGCCAGGCTTGGGCTGGAGGAGGGAGAGGCTGAGGGCTACATGGGCAGACATGGCGTCTCACACAGTAGCCTCATCACCGACCATCCCCGATCCCACACCTGGGCAGAAGGGAGAAGTGGGAAAAGGACATGTGTGGCCTCAAGGGTGAGGTGAGAGTTCGCTTTTATCATCCTGTCACCTACACCTCAGTCTCCCTGGTCCCCACAGGTACATAGATTGGCACATGTGGACTGAAAGTGCTCACGGGCTCCTTGGGGACAGCCCCAAAGCTGACCTCATGTTGTGGCACACAGCAGCAGGACTCCAGTGTGAGAGGGAGTCTGGGCTCCAGCCCAGGAAGCCTCAACCTGCTCCCTCCTTTGCCTCCAGGATTTCTCTGCCCAGGAGCGGCACTCACCCCAAGACCACTCGGAGGACCTGGGAGACCTCTTGGAGGACCCCTAGTGGCCATGTCCAGTCTGAACAGGAAGCACAGGAATGGGACAGGTACGTGGTTGTTCAGAAGGCCATAGAGTTGCTATGGAACCTTTACAGACCAGGAGGCACAGGGCTTTAGATGAACTGAGCCTTTGCACTTCCAGACCCAGAGGCCCGTCCAGAGAGGACCTGCACCCCTGGTCACTGCTGCCCCCAGGCCCAATCCAGTCCCTGGCAGGGCCAAGGCCAGACCCAAGGCTGCACACCCTGCCCTGCAGGTAAGGAGAGGGGCAGACAACTTCTGTCCTAGGATGAGACCAAGTCTGTGTGTCGAGCCTGGGCTCGTACGTCACTGGGACAGGCTGCTCTGTGTTCTTACCCCGCCCTGACTGGACAGGAGCTGAGGCCGCCCACCCTGATGAAGATGTCCGCACACCCATCGGAGGTCCCTGTCCTGTAGGCCACTTCTGTCCAGCGGGAACTGGGATCCCTCTCCCCTGCCCTGTGGGCACCTTTTCTGATCGGTGAGTGTGGCTGCCCAGTCCTGGCACTGAACACAGTGCTGGCTTTCTCCCCATCTTCCTTCCCACTGACCATCAGTCCAGCGGCACACACAGGCATGAAACACATGGGCCTAAGAGAGCAGGATCCCTGAGCTGCGAGGGCGAATCTCCCAGGGGCAGGCCAGGGCGGGGGGGGGGGGGACAGTTATCAGACAAGAACTGTCCCCGTGGCTTCCTGACACCTGAGACTTGCCATGCTCCAAAGCCACGGACAGAGCAAAGGCCATAAAGAACCTCTCTCAGCCTATGTTCCATTTGAGACCAGATTTCATTTTGGTCTTTAGGAAACTGCCAGCCCCCAAGAGAATCCCCGGGGTTGTGAAGTGTTCTCATTGTGGTTGCCAGATTCCGGGGTACATCACCAGGGACAACTGAGTGCAAACAGGAAATTTGGTGGGAAAAGAATGACTGTCTTGGGGCCAGGGGCAAAGTGAAGCCATCTTTTCCTCTCCTCACATCTCCCAGATACAACCTAGATCCACTGTGGACAGGTAGAGCCCCACAGAAGCTCGAGGAGGAGGGGTGACTAGGAAGCCCCACCAGGCAGCCCTTGCTGGGGTGCAGCTGCAGCACTCACAGAGTTCCAGGCCTACTGACCACTCCCCCGTCACCCTGCCCCTCCTGGCCCATCTCTTCAGTTTCCTTCTTTCTACCCAGGGTGTTCCTCTCCATGGCCTCTGAGTGCCTATCCTGCCCCCCTGGACACTTCTGCGCAGCGTCTGGCCTCACGGCCCCCTCAGGACTCTGTGCCCCTGGCTACTTTTGTCTGGTGGGCGTTTCCTCCCCAACCCCAACAGGTATGGATCCCCCCCACCAGGTACCTCGGTAAGGTAGCACAAGTGTGATCACCAGGGCCCTGGTCACTGGGGAGAGCTGCAGGTTGGACAGCTTGAGGAGAAAGGGGCCCCTGCATGGAGACTGGACATGGCCTTAGGCCAAGCTGTCTTCCTGTGTGACTAACTCTCTGGGAGTGCAGCAACAGTGTGGCTCATGCCCCCCTGCCACAGTCACGCCAGCATCCTCAGGGCCCCTCTGTCCCACCCAAGCCCACTGGATCTGTCATAGGCTTCCTGGGATGTGGGCAGAAGGGACTTGGGGGCATCTAGTAGTGGGGCCTATATAGTGCCCTGTGGGTGACCAAGAAGCTGAACTGGCAAGGGTGTCATCCACCACAGGGTATGATGGCATGGCGGGACCTACGTGCCCAGGACAGACTATCTGCAAACCCTGCAAAGGGCAGAGGAGGCTAAAGGGACCCCATGCTGGTGTCTACACTCTAGTGGCACCTGGCTCTCCTGGAGGAGGTTCCCTGCACAGTGCTCCAGGTTCCTGGTGGCTCCATCCAGTGACAGATGGAATCTCTGGTTTTTCAGTGATGGGGTAGACCAGGCAGAGCCTCAGCTTTGAGAAGGCGGCTGAGCCTGGGCCGAGTGCTCGAATCCCTGCTCCCCGTTACATCTACTGTGCAGAAAACCTCCGAGGCACAGTGCGGCTCCAGTGTGTGAAGTGGTGAAGAGCTATGGGTAGGGTGCTGGAGGGCACGAGGTCATCCCCAGGGTGCTGCTGAGCCAGGGCAAGAGCCCAAACAGGTGACCTCTGAGGTGAACATAAGTGGACATGAAGGCTGTGTCCCTGGAGGCCGCTGATCAGAAAGTGAGCGGCCACAGGGCGTTCTTGGAGAGAGGGCCAGGGAGGACTGCAGAAAGCAGCCATAGGCCTGGGCAGAGCCAGAACAAACCCGGCACCTCCACAGGCTTCTCAGGACTTGGTCCGGAGAAGACCCGTCAGTCTTCTTGTATTCTTATGAAGGCACATAACATGTGCGCCAATGTGCACTTTGTCAACTTACACAGCTTTCTTTCCCCTCAGGCCTCTCGGAGCAGGGAGGCCCCTGTCCCCGAGGCCACTTCTGCCCCTGGGGAACCAGCCGCCCACAACCCTGTCCTGCTGGCTCCTACAACACCCTCCCTGGCCAGGCCTCCTGCTTCCCCTGCCCTGCTGGCTACTACTGTCCTGAGAATATCACTGACTACAGTGAGTGCCCCTGCCCTGCCGGCTTCTACTGCCCCCGAGGTAAGCGTATGGCCCAGACCTCCCCAAGGATCATGCTGTGGGGCAGCGAGGGGACTGGGCTCAGCTCAGCAGCATCAGCTGAACTCTGTTCTCAGGCACCAAGTATGCCACCCAGTTTCCCTGCCCACGGGGCTACTATAACCCAGAGTCACTGACTCACAGCCTGGACAGCTGCCTGCCCTGCCCACCAGGCCACTACTGCAGCCAGGAGAATCTGACCCAGCCGTCAGGACCCTGTGACGCGGGTAAATGTCTCACATTGGCCCGTATTCAGCCATGCACTTCCCATTAATGCCTAGGTCTGAGGGCTGGTGGACTATCAGCTGGCAGCTGCTGGGAGGGCTAGGCCGGGGTCTTCGTGAGCTCACCCTTACACCCTGGACCGACCAACACACACCCACCCTGGTTCCCACCTCAGGCTGGTTCTGCGTGCTGGCAGCGTGGACCGCACGTCCCTTCGATCTTGACAACTACACCAGCACCAACTGCTTGTGCCCCGCCACAGCCACCGGGGGGAGGTGTGCGGCTGGCTCCTACTGCCCCAAGGGCAGCCCAGAACCCACACCTTGCCCACCAGGTTCCTTCTGTGCCACCTCTGGTAAGGGCCAATTGATTCCTGTGTCGTCACCCACCACACCCCAGCCAGTGGGAAGGGAAGAGACCTGAGGGCCTGGAAGCAGCTGAGTTCTGGCTGAGGTGCTGAGGTCAGGGCCAGGGTGTCCTTCTGTCTCCTTCTTCCCCTGGGAAAGGGGAATCAGTGCCCCTCCACCCACGGGGGCATGCCTCATCCTTCCTGGCAGCACTGGGGGACACAGGTTCTCCGGGTCGAGTCTCCTCAGGATAGCACAGAGGAGAGGGAGCACCGAGTGAGCAGGCTGCTCTGCGGGGAAAGGGCCAGGGACACCCGACTCCCAACCATGTCCATATGGTGGGCAGACACTGCTGGTCGCCACCACCTGGATGTGCACTTGCTCATCCTGCCTGGGACACTCCCTCTCTCCTCTGGGCTGCGGATGTCTGTGAGGCTCAGACCTCACGCTGTTTGCAGCTCTGCCACTGCCTGACCGTGAGCTCTGCTTCTATAACTGAGTTGTAGCTGTGGCACTGGGTCTAGTGAGTAAAGAGAAAGTAAGGAACACTCAGCAACAAGTTCAGAACAGAACTCAGTACAGGACCCAGCAGAGGAACTAGCTGCTACTGCAGGGTGAGCACGCTGGAGCAGACTCGTCGTGGGCTGAGCGCCAGCGCAGCACAGGTTCAACACGGACTCGGAGCCTGACTGACTCAGCATCCCATGTAGACGGTTCTGTCTCTGTGTGTTTCTCAGTCTCTGCCATGAACTCCAGCAATACCCTGAGCCCTCCAAGGCCTAATTCCTACCTCATTCTAAATGATTTTACTCAGCACCATCTGGCTCCCTCTCACCTCTAGGCCTTTCCAAGCCCAGTGGACCCTGCCAGGCTGGCTACTTCTGCACAGGAGGTTCTGTATCCCCAGCTCCAGAAGATGATGTTACAGGGGCACCCTGCCCCCCAGGATCCTTCTGCAGTGAGTGTCTCCTTGGCCCCCTCTCAGCCTGCTGCATCCTCCTCTCGCTGAACTATAGATAGGCCCGATTTGTTTTGGTGGTAGGGAGAAGGCCAGAGAAGGGAGAAGTATCCTTTGGATATCAGGCCAGTTAGGAGGAGTCTTATAGAGAGTGTGGATAAGAGACAAGTTGGGCCTTTGCTGTGGCTTGAGGGGGGTTGGAAAGGACAGCTAAGAGCTGGTGATGGTGGCCCCTTGCACACAGGGCCTGGTCGGCTCTCCATGGCCCGAGTACCACTGAGTCTTCTGCAGCCTCAGAGAGGCAACCCAGCAGCGAATCCTCAGATCTGGGACTCGTGGGCCATTCAGTGCCTCAAAGTCAGGTCCATTCCCGCTGCCCCTGAGGAGCCCCATCCCCAGACCTGAGTCTTCCCTGTGTCCTCAGCTGCAGGCTCGCACAGGCCCACACCGTGTCCTGCGGGCACCATCTCCAGCCTCCCCAAGCAGACTGCACCATCTGCCTGCCAGGGCTGCCCACCAGGTTTCTTCTGCAAGGAAGCTGGTCTTCAGGGACCCAGTGGCTTGTGCCCTGAAGGTAAAAGGAGGGGAAGGAAGAGACCAGTGGGTGCCCAGATACAGCTCTGTGGACCGGTCCCAGGACCACGTGTCTCAGAAGGGCAGTCCTCCCCTCAGTGCTCCTCACCTCACTCCTGCCAGGGTATTACTGTGACCCCAGCGATGGGCCCATCCAGGACTACATCTTGTACCTGTGTCCTCAAGGGTATTACTGCCCCCTGGGCACAGCCAAGGCCACACACCACAGCTGCCCGCTAGGAACTTACGGGGCTCAGAAGGGGCTGACAAACATCACTGAGTGCCAGCCCTGCCCTGCCGGGAAATTCTGTGCACAGCCCGGGCTTGCAGCTCCCACAGGTACGGTCCTGAGGGGGCCTCACCTGGGGACCAGTGGATGGGGAGGAGGCAAAAGGAGAAGCTCTTCAGCCAGCACGGCTGAGTGGCATGGGAGTGAGGGGCAGAAGGGAGTGTGCACACCCTGCTCATCCTCCCTCATCCACTCCTGGTGTGACTGATACCAGGACAATGCCCGAGTACCCAGCTCTGGAAAGGTCTCCAAGAGCTTCTGATGCCACCC
Source organism: Petromus typicus (assembly GCA_004026965.1). Taxonomy (NCBI): domain Eukaryota; kingdom Metazoa; phylum Chordata; class Mammalia; order Rodentia; family Petromuridae; genus Petromus; species Petromus typicus. The sequence continues at coordinate 18,433 of PVIR01004750.1, forward strand.
AGGTCTGCGAGCCCTCACCATTTCACCCCACTGCAAGGTGGAACCACACCCCAGCTACTGCTCAGAGGATCAGCCTCATTCTTTCCCAGCAGCGCTGCGGGTTCTGCCCAAGTCAACTAATTCAAGGCTTCTTTCTTGGGATGCCTTGTGTCACCTGTGTGAAACCACTCAGAATATTTGATCCCTAAGGAGTACACAAGTCTGACCATGTAAGGTCTCTGGAGAAGGTACCCCTCAAACTGAGCCCGACTCCACAGATCCTCAGTGGGAACCCTGTGCTGGCTGATACTGGCACAGGACCTCTTCAGGACCTGCTGCCTTGGGCTGGGCCGCATGCCAGGCTGGCCTTGAGTCTGTGGCTAGTCCGCAGGGAAAGTGTGAGCAGCCTGCATGAGGAGCTTCGGGACCACACTGACCAAACATCATCTGCCCTTCTCCCCAGGAGACTGCGCTGCAGGGCACTGGTGCAAGGCAGGAGCCACCAGCGCGGAGCCCACTGATGGGACACAGGGTCTCCTCTGCCCACCAGGGCACTACTGTCTCAAGGGTATCTCCCTATCCCCAGGCGCTGCGGCCCGGCCCCCTCTCCTGCCCCTGCCCTCTGCTTCTTCCAGCTCCTTCCAGCACAGATCACAGCGGCCCCGCCTTGCACCGCTCGGACCTCCCGCTGCGTGCTCCCACAAGGCCACACAGGCACCCCCGAAAGCCTCCCAAAGTGGAGCTGGACATCTTGCTCAGTCTCTGCCCTCCCTGTCCTCTGTCCCTCCTCTGCCTTTCATTTCCTACCCAGCAGGCCAGTCCACGCTCGGTTACTCTTCCCTTCCAGGGCCTTGCCGGCTAGAAAGCAAGTAACACATAGTCTTGTATCTTCCTGCCACAAAACCACAGAACAAGGCTCTGTGTGCAGTCAGGGAAGGTGACTGATTGCTCTAGAACTAAAAGATCTGTCCTCTGGAGGGTGGGCAAGGTGCTTCTACTGTGGGCTCTGGGAAAGGACAGGCCCAGGGCACGGAGTTGGGACAGCCTGGCCACTTTCCTAAGCCCCCCTGATCCTGCAGGAACACCGGTCCCAGCCCCCTGCCCACCTGGCACCTGGTCTGTGGAAGGTGTTGGAGCCCCAGAAGGATGCCAACGGTGCTTTGAAGGTCAGCTCTGCCCTGAAAGGCACCCACCAGCCTGGCCAGCACCTTGCCACTCAGGGTGGGCACACAGTTTGTCTCCTGTACCCTCCCAGGCCTGGACAGGGGCCTTTCTCCACAGAGGCAGGAGTTGGCTCTATCTGACTGGACCAGCCAGAAAGCAAGACAGAAAACCCCTCCAGATCAGCAAGGGGTCACCCCCACGATGATCTAGGGGCTCTGAGCCACGTGCAGAAATATGGAGCTCAGGCCGTGCCGGACCCAGCACCTCACAGACAAGGTCACTGAGAGGATTCCAGTGTCCAGCATTGGCAGCGACCATGTCTCTGCCACCTCCCGTGCCATATAGGGCCAGGCTAGAGGACAGGGGGACTGGGAGGGAACACCTGAGGAGAGGACAGAAGATGAGAGTCTGCACATCCTGGTCAAAGTCACTGTCCCTGTTCCCAGTCTGCACTCGAGGACTGCCCTCAACTATGACCCTTTTATTTCCCCTCATGTTTCCAGTTCACCCTGCACTGGAAGAACTGGGCCCCCCACTCCCACGGAGCATCTTTCTGGGAGGCCCTGTCTCCCTGGGCACTTCTGCCTTTGGGGAACTGCAGATGCCACTCCATGTCCCCCTGGCTCCTACATCTCAAGCACAGACATAACAGAATGTCTCATCTGTCCTCAAGGCCACTACTGTGTTTCAGGGATGAGGCCACAGCTGTGTCCCAGAGGTTAGCAAGCTCCCAGAGTCCTCCGTTTGATCTCAGCACCCCCAGACAGCTGCACGTTCCCAACATGCTGCCATAACCTTACGTTCCAAAGCGCTCATGTGGCCTGGGGTCCCCGCCCTCCCTCACCAGGGAGCCCTTTGATACCCTTTCCCCTCCCTCCAGCCTCCTAACCCTCCTCCTGGACCCCGCTTCCTCCACAGGCTTCTACTGCCCAAAAGGTACAGGCCTGGACTGGCAGCCGTGCCCCCCAGGCACCTATAGCCCCGAGCTCGGGCTGAGCACCCTGCAAGGGTGTCAAGTCTGTGGTGGGGGCCAGTTCTGTTCAGAGGCCAATGCAACAGAAGCTAGTGGACAGTGCTGGGAAGGCTTCTTCTGCACCAGGGGCTCTACCCGGCCCAACCCAGAGCCCGGCACCGAAGGTACTAGACCCTTCCCTTCTTGCCAAGGCCCCAGCTAGAAGGCAGGAGCTCAGACCCCCCCACACCCCCACTCACTGATTAACCTGGAGAGGCTGTTGTCTGTTCTCCACAACACTGAGCTCCTGTCCTGGGTGACTCTGCCAGGTTCTCCATGCATGGAGGCAGGACACTGTGCAAAGGGAGGCCAAGAGCTAAATCGAGCTCCTGATGTGTCCTCTCCCCACAGTATGTCCCGGGTTATACAGGGGCCAGGACTCGCCCCACCCAGCTACCTCATGGACCATGGGGCAGAAGTTCTCAGCCAGGCTGTGCCTTTGTGTCACGTAAAGGCAGAGAACCTGGGGAAGGACCAGGTAGAAGTGGCCAGTCTGTGAGGCTTGCAGGTGGTTCTCATGTGCAGACACAGCGCCACTGCTGCAGGCTGAACCCTCGGAGATGATCTCACTTTTGAAATCCACGAATGCAGTCTAGAAACCACAGCCAGGTGTCCTATGAAGCCCTGGACTCCTGACAAACTCCTGTGCTCCTAACCAGTTACTCTCTGGTGCATAGGGAAAGTGAGGCTCAGGAGGAGGTCTGGCCCTGCCTGGGGTTACCCAGGCAGTCACAGGCTGAGTGTCAGGGCCATGGACCCTGGTCTAGCATTTTGCCACCCTGCAGCCCCCTTAGGCCCCAAGTTATACGAGACTCTGGCAGGTGAAATTCAGCACTCACCCCCCAGTTCCGATGGGTAGCTCTGCCTAGCAACAGCCAGAAAGCAACAGCTTCCTGATCTTGGTCCTCTACTGGCTTCTTCAAGAACAGCCCATGTTGGGCCGGGGAGTTAGCTCAGTGGTTCCGGCACCTGTTTTGCAAGTGCAAGGACCCAGGTTCGATTCCCTGGTAACCACATACAATACTGGGTGTGGAGACTCACCCCAGCAGCAATCAGTACCATAGACCACAGTGCCGGGCGTGGTGGCTCACGCCTGTAATCCCAGCACTCGGGAGGCAGAGGCAGGAGGATTGCTGTGATGTGAGTTGGAGGCTGAGCTCAGGGCCAGCCTGAACTACAGAGCGAGACCCTGTCTCAAACAAACAAACAAACAAACAGCCCACGCAAGTGAGGGAGTGCAAGAGAGGAGCACAGTCAGGTGGCTCGGAACTGTCCTGCTCTGAGAGTCATTGGGAAATGTGGAAACACCAACCCTACAGCATGTCTGCATAGGCCTGGTACCAAAAGAGGGACAGACAGCCATCTAGTGAGCCTCCACCCACGTCAGATAGCCAGCCCCCCACACCCTTGGGGGGCTTTTGGTCAGATACGTTCCCCTGACCTTCTCAGGTGAGTCCCAGTAGCCCTGACCTTTTCACATGATACCAGCAGCATGGGTGATATGTGAATAGCCAGACACAGAGCTGTGGCCTGGAGAAGGACCCTCTAACCCCAGGGTCCCCAGAACCAGCAGTTCACTCTACTAGATTCCAGAGCCTGCGCCAGGAGCACAGGGGAATCTTCTGGGAGCACCTGCCTCCTCTTGGCCTCCCAGCGGCCACACTGACCTGTGTCTTATTTCCAGAGGAGGCCGGGCCTTGTCCTCGGGGCCACTTCTGCCCCAAGGGCTCAGCTGTGCCCCAGCCCTGCCCACCTGGCACCTTCAACCCCTGGCTCAAGCTCAGCTCAGAGGTAGGAGACCCCAAGCCATGAGAAGGATAAGTGCGGTGGAGGAATTTCTATTGAAATATGACCAAAATATACTGTGTCTAAGGCCAAATGTTACTGGGGGCCTGGAGATAGGGGTCACTTGGCTAAATATTTTCCTTCCTCAAATCTTTCCCCAAGGTAACTTCCAAGGAGACCAGCCCTGCCCCTCTTAAGGACACAATACAGCATAGTCTCATCTTTTGTTTTACTTATTGGCTTTATCTACTTTCCGTTTTCCCTACTAAAATATAAGTACCTCAAAACCAGGAACCTGTCTTCCAATCACTTCCATAGAGCCAGAGTACAGCTCCCAACAAATACGTGCGAGCCCAGCACAGCCAGTGCATGCACAACTGAAAGTTCTCAGGGAGCGTGCGAGGGGACTGGGAGGCAGGGTGCCTGGGAGGCTGTCAGAGGCAGAGTGGGGGATGGGTGCTCCTTCCTGATGCCACAAAAGGTCACAGAAGCAAAAGGGAAGAGAAGCAGGGACAGAGGAGGCACCACATGCTAATGGAGGAATTGGAGGGTAAATTTCTGGCCCCCTGGTTGGAGCTGTTGCAGAAAGGGGACAGCCTGCAGGCTGTAGGCACCAGCCTGGTCCCAGGGGAAGGCCATGAAAGCCACTGGGGACTGTAGGTGGTGAAGGTCGTCTGTAGTGAGAAGAATCAGTTTCCCCACCCTGGAAGGGACAGGGTCATACAGCATCACTGGGGATATCTCCCACAGGCCGCCTGCTCCCTGTGCCTTCCTGGCCACTACTGTGGCTCTGCTGGCCTCACACACCCTTCTGGGCCCTGCAGCGAAGGCTTCTTCTGCCTTGGAGGGGCTACGACCCCAAACAGATCTCTGGAAGACAGGACTGGTGGCCCATGCCCTACAGGTATGTCCTAGGGTGAAGGTAGCAGAGGAGAAACCTGGGAAGGAGAGGAAAGAACAAGACTCCAAACCAAGTAGAAGCCCAGTTTCTCCTGCCTCTGAGACAGACAGGAACAAAGGGCCCTGCGAAACTAACAAACGTCCTCCAGGCCCAGAGAACCAAGGCAAAGACTGGGCCAGTCTGAGGATGGAGGAAGGGGGTGCCTTTGACCTTAACTTCAAGGGTCTGTTTTCCTTCCAGGACACTTCTGTCCCCCAGGCACGGTCTCCCCAAAGCCTTGCCCAGCAGGGACTCACAATACCCGGGCTGCTCAGGGCTGCTGTGAACTGTGTCCCCAGGGGTAAGTGATCAAAAGAATTCCTGGGGCCCTTCTATTTTCCTAACTTAAAAGTTTGCATTCCTGCTGCAGGAGGTAGCCAGGTCAGGACTGACTTAGACTCCTTTAATCTCACTTTTCTGTGACTTGAAGAAGTCACAGGACAATTTCTCCAATTCCCCTTGGGCCACCTGTTTCGATGTCTTTTGATTTCTTTGTTAGATATCTTTGGGTCACTCCTATCCAGACTGAGCCCTTTTGCTGCCTTTAAGGTATTTCACCTTCCTGAACTCCAAACCCTCAGGTAGAGGCTTGCTTTGTGCAGAGCCGAGTCCTTAGCAAAGCAACACCCTGGAAGAAAGAAGTGGAGGCAGCATAGGTTAGGCTGCAAGGGTCAGCTGGCCTCCCCTCCCCTCTCCTCTCCACAGATTCTTCTGCCCGGCCAACACCTCCTCCATAGAGGGAAATGAGTGTCCCACTGGCCATTACTGCCCAGCCTCTACCACTTTTGCTTCACAGTTCCCCTGCCCCAGGGGCACACACAATCCGCAAAGAGGGGCTGTCCAGCAATCCGACTGCATACCTTGTGAGCCAGGTAAAAGGCACACACTCCCCCAGCATCCCCTCCCACGGTCATACTGGGCCATACCCTCCTTGTGCAGTCATGGGGATGTCTGGAATACAGTCCAGGGCATTTTAATAGATCACCTCTGTGGTGGGGACATGCCCAAGCCCTCCACAGCCCCTCCAGTGCATCTTGTCAACCCCTCCAGGATCCTATTGTCCTCTGCCTGGGCTGGTGGCCCCATCGGGTCCCTGCAGTGCTGGATTCTACTGTGTTCAGGGAGCATCAGTCCGGAATCCCATGGATGGAATCACGGGAGACCTCTGCCCTCCAGGCCACTTCTGCCCTCAGGGCAGCCCCCGGCCAGCTCCATGTGCCCCTGGTGGGTCTCTTGGGTAAAGTTGCTCTGGGGTCTTGAGAGGACAGGGGAAGGGGAACTGTGGCCCTCAGAGGTGTTTAGGGAGGAGACAAAGAAACCCCCAAATTGTCCTTATGGAGTAATCTATCATATATACATTCAGTGTGTGTTGTTGGGCGTTCAGAGGTGCCTAGGATAATTCATAGCTGGACCTAGGTGTTCAAGGGTGAGGGGCTGGGCTGTAGAAATCCTGTAAGGAATGAGGGAGTCCATAAGCTTGGGCCCCAACCCATTAGAAGGGAAGTCAGAGGTGGTCAAAGCAGTCCACCCTGTGGCTGACCAGGAGCAGAGCAGGATGGCAGGCCCACCCTCTGTGATGCGTGACCGTCAGTCTCCATCTGGGGGTCCTCCTGTCCCAGCATCACCCATGCCCTTGCAGGCTCCTTCCTCCCCATCCGGGGTGCCACGTTGATGGAGGACTGCCAGCCATGCCCAACAGGCTGGTTCTGCTCCCGGGCCGGCCTGAGCTCCCCAGAGGGCCTGTGTGAAGGAGGCTGGTACTGCCCCAGGGCCTCTGTCTCTGGGCACAGCCCAGGTAAGTGCAGACCTCCCCACCATTCCCAGAGAGGAAAGGGCGGGCCATCCTGGAAGGAGATATGAGTGTGGGCGCCTCCTAAACTCTGGCTCCTGAACTGATTCAGAAAGGGCAGGAGACACAGTGGTCAGTGAAGCTCTGGCACTCAGAGCTCAGAAAGAGAGATGGAAATCTCCGGGGTGAGGGAAAGGGAGGCTAGAACTAGGAAGCACTTAAAAGGAAACCAGTAGGTCCGGAGATTTAGCTCAGTGGTTCCGGCGCCTGTCTTGCAAGCGCAAGGGCCCGGGTTCGATTCCCTGGTAACCACATACAATACTGGGCGTGGAGACTCACACCCAGAAGCAAACAATACCACATACCACAGTGCTGGGCGTGGTGGCTCACACCTGTCATCCCAGCACTCAAGAGGCAGAGGCAGGAGGATTGCTGTGATGTGAGCTGGAGGCTGAGCTCAGGGCCAGCATGAATTACAAAGTGAGACCCTGTCTCAAAAAAAAAAGAAATCAGTAAAAGATAGGGGAAAAAATAAAATTACTGTAAGGCCATGAAAAACACAGGCAGGCAGGGAGGAGAAGGTATAAACCCAAGGACGGGGATAAACCCAAGCTTCCCTTAGCTGTCATCTAGGGCCCATTAAAGGAAAGCTTTAAAAAAAATCAGCCTTAATAGTTTATCTGAGCAATTTACGTTTCATGAATTGACTTGGTGGTCAGAATCAGAAAACATTCTATGCTCCCCGATAGTGTGCTCTGCTAGTTGCTATAGCCCAAACGCAGAGAAAACATAGAAAGCTACCTGCTTAGCTACAGCCTGGCTTCTACCTTATTTGAGCATAGTGTGATTCACTGGCTGCTTGTAATTGGCTAAAACCTAGCTACTAATTACCAAAAAAGAGACTCTTAAGTTAGATTTCTGTTTGTGCACTAAGTCAGGATGCAGTTTGCTAAGTAGGACAAGGTCAAATAGGACAAGCCACAGGTCAGCAAGCTCCTGTTTGTATCACATGGCAGCCTTGGCTCTCAACCTTTGCAGGCTGAATGCTTCAGATTTAAGATTTGTAACTATACCAGTGACAGTGTTGAGAGTTGGTTCCTTTGTAATCACATCGGATGAAAGTTGGCCCTGTCACTGTAGTACTCAGTCTTACTCTGACATGATTTCTTGCATCAGAGGAAAAAGTCATGACGTTAGAGCTGCTCCTGGAACCTGTGTGCGGCCAGAGAGCCAGGTGTTTATCATCCTGGGAAGGTTGGCACTGAGAGGGAGACCATCCAGGAAGGCTGCCAGGCACAAAGGCTGGGTGCCTCAGGGAGGGCACAGTCTCTCCAGAAGCGGTGACCAGCCTGCCATTAGAAAGATTTGGAGGAGCCTGAGGCTGGGTGGTTAGGCAGCAGATGCCTGCACAGCCCCGGCAGACTCGGCACGGGCAGGTCAGGCTACAGGAGCTGGAGGTGCAAATCCAGCCACCTGCGTGTAGAAGATGAAATCCCTGAGCAAGCCAAGCCTAGGACAATGGAGCTGAGAACATGCCGCCAAGCACGTCGAGCACGTAGGCCCAGACGTCACCTTGTGCTCTCCTACGGAACCAGAGAGCGGCCCCACGAGGAGGGGCTTCAGGTTACGCCAGAGTCTGCAGCCGTCATGAGGATTCCCTGGAGAGTGTCCCACCCACAAGTGAAAGTGTTGTCCCTGCATGGAAATAGTTGGACCCCAGAGCACACTCTGTCAGGCCAGCATCTCTCATGAAATGTCCCAGAGAGTAACAAACGGGGTGCTGTGTTTGCACAGATGGAGACAGCTCTGTCCCCCAGCACAGGGTGTGGGATGCTGGCCTCTGACCCTGTCCATCCTGTCATACTTCGCCCCTAAAGTATCCTTGGTTCCTGGGCAACCCAATCCTCTGCGAGAACCCTGCACTGCTGCCTGGCCTTAATGTGAGGAAGGGTTAGGAACCCAGGCACCTGACCCATGCAGCAGTGCCCAAAGGCCTGTGCCCTAGAAACCCACCTTCACTGAGGACCATGTCATAGGTTATGAGCTCTGGGAATATGTATAGTGAGAGAGACTCCGACCTGGAAGGTGGCATCTGCCTCATGCTCCTCTGGAAGCCTCCCACCTCATCCCTGGTCACTGCTGGTGTGGCTCTCCTCCAAAAGGCTCCGAGCTTTTGTGGGACCCTAATCCTTGGGTCAGACCGGGGCTGGAGCTTCCCCTCCTCCACAGGACTGAGCTAAGGAAGGAGGATGCCAGCCAGGGGTGTTCTAGGTCACGTGGGACTCAGGCACTCAGCCACAGTGGCATGGAGGGTGGCATGGAGGATTCTGGCTGAGAGGAAGTATAAGTCCCTAAAAGGAAAGAGCCCTCTCCTTTTCCTTTTCTAGACACCATCTGTCCACCTGGGCACTGGTGCCCCCCTGGCAGCCACGAGCCTCAGCTCTGCCCCCCTGGGCAGTATCAGGACGACCCTGGACAGAGCTTCTGCAAGACCTGCCCTGCTGGGAAGTGAGGAGCGTCACCAGGGCAAGGGCCCCTCCAGTCTCTTTACTGACCTGGATTTGCTCACCCTCCCTGAGGCTAGAACAGGTTCACACCAGTCCTGGGACCACCAAGGTCAGCGCTTACTGACCATGGGTGCACAGTGCTCTGGTGCCTGTTAAGCCTGGAGCCGACGACATCCCAAAGCCAACCAGACACGATGGTGCTCAGTGCTTGGGAGGCTGAGGCAGTAGGGTATGAGCATAAAGCCAGTCAGAAAATCAATCAGGACTTGTCTCAAAACAAACAAAAAACACCCCCAAATGAAGGATGCAGTAGATACAAAATACTAAAAATAATGGAGCCAACTGAGGGTTTTGTTTCGGCCCAAATCATGCAGGTCCCAATAGCTGCCTTCTAGGGTGGCAGGGCGGGGGGGGGGGGCCTCACTTCCTGGAAAGGAGGTAGGAATGGTACCAACTGCAGTGAGCCTGACCACTCGCACACTGTGTCCACAGGTTCTGTCCCTTGGGGACTCAGGGACAAGGATCCAGGGCTGTGAGGCCAGTGGACTGTCCTGCTGGCTACTACTGCCCTCCTGGTACTCAAAGCCCAACCCAGCACCCGTGTCCTAAGGGCACCTTCCGAGAGCAGCCAGGGGCCCTCAGCGCCCAGGACTGCAGACCTTGCCCTGCGGGACAATTCTGTGCTGATTCAGGTGAGCAGCCGTCTCTCTTGGACTTTGCCGTGTCTCTGACAGGTCCATTTGATGAACAAACACTTGCTGAATTCACAGGGTGTTCTGGGAAGGGTGATCTGGATCCCACGGTACTCAAGGTACTGAGGAAAGCTTGATATGGAGCGGTTCACCTGGGCTTCACGGTGACCTAGAACACTGGCAGGTTGGAACAGGGGCAAGAGAAAGGCAAACAGATGCCATTCCCCTAAGACTGCATTTAAGCAGGGTGCAACCTGCACAGGAAACAAGGACGAGACCTCAGAGGGCCCCACAAACACTGGACCCAAGACTGGGATGATTGGTATAGAAATGCTGGGGAAAAGAGAGAATTTGTCTGTCCCATCTGTACTTAAATCACCCGGAACAAAAAATAGGTAAGTGGACCAGTAGGTGCTGCTGGAAGAGAGGCGAGGCGGCCCACTGGCCAGACCTCATTGACTCCCCCACAGGTTCCCTGGACTCTGAGGGGCCCACAGCAGCACTGAGCCCCACAGCCTGTCAGTGTGTTAGGTAGCATCCTATGTCAGGGCTCATGTGACCAGCTGTCCCCTTCAACCACAAAGGAACTGTGCTGCAGAACGGAGAAGAGACAAAGCCAGGTGACCATGTGGAGTCAGGAGGAGACTCAGGCCAGGAGGAGACAGGCTCCGAAGCGCTGGGCCTTGAACCCTATTTCTCCTATCACTGGCTGCGCCCTGAACAGCGTGTCCTCACTGAAGCCAGGTCCTCCATCCTGGATAGAAACTCTCCAACTCTCTCCACAGGGCCTGGGAAACGCTTTCCGGATGGGCTGTGCTCAGCAGGATATTACTGTCCCCCTGGCCAGACCTCGTCAACTCCCAAGTCTTTCCGGTGCCCCAGTGGCTTCTACTGTCCAGAGGGATCTCCCCAGCCCAAGGCTTGTGAAAAGGGAACCTTCCAGCCCCAGGAGGCACAAAGCTCCTGTGAGCCTTGTCCTGCGGGTTTCTACTGTGATGCCTCCAGCACAGGTGGGTTCCAGGCTGACCTCAGCCTCCCTTAGGAATCCAGTGACAAGGGGCTTAGTTGTCCATTTCTATGGGTGAATGTTATGGTCCACAGCAGGCGAGGTTCCTGTAATAAAAGGGGTGCAGGGAGAGAACTTGTTGCAAGCTTAGACCAAGATGGGGCCACTGTCCCATACACTTTTGGACCTCCCAGCCCCCAGCCTAGTTCTGGGCAGAGTGGGGACATAAGTGTACAATAGGATAGGATGGTCTGAATCCCAGGACCAGGGACTTTGTTGGACAAGGTCTCACTTGGTTCAGTGGTGGTTCTGAAGTGGTCCACATGAGAGAGTGCCATATCTTCAAGAAGGGGGACTGATGCTCAGGGACCAGTGCCTCTCAAGACCAGCAGGTTTCCTGGGCCACAAACCTCTTCAGATGTCAGCCATGTGGGGCCCCACCAGTCAGCATGCTCGGAAATTAGACAAAGAACCCATCACTGGGGCTGAGAGGCTGAGGGGCTGAGGGGCTGAGCCTGGATACGTTCAGTACCAGAAATCTCTGATCTCTGGTCTCTGACCTATGATGCTCAGAGACCAGAACTCCATCTTGTGTCAGCCTGATGGTCTCACTTCTCCCTTGACCTAGCAGCCACTGGCCCCAGCCTGTGTTTCCAGGGCTATTTCTGTCCCCCTGGATCGCACTCGGCCACCGCCCACCCATGTCCTCGTGGGACATTTGGGCCCAAACAAGGGGCCTCTTCAGAGCTGGACTGTGAGCTGTGCCCAGCAGGTTTGTAGACTGCACCTTTGAGCACTCTTGGGCCCTAGACTGAAGGGTGAGGAGAGCGTGAACGGAAGGAGCCAGGCAAGCAAGATCTCAAAGATGTGTCTGATCTGTATCAGCCAGAGCCCAACAGCTGGGTCAAGGATGCCAAGTCAGAGCTCCAGATGTGGACTGGGGCACACAACAGCCCCTCTGCCCTCATCATCCTGTGGATGCCCACAGCCTTCTCATCTCCTGCACCCTGGCCTGGCCTACATTCACCTCAAGGGCTTGTTGCCAGACCAGAGGTGTTAGAGAGCTCCTCTTGCCCCTGGCTTCCTCATCTGAGGCCCCAGGGAAGAAGTAAACATACTGCAAGTTGGGGAGCTGCGGCTGGATGGGGTGCAGGTGGAGGTGCAGATGAATAGGCTGATGGGGAAGTGATGGAACCGATGGGGGAGGTTCAAGGTCGAGTGAAGCGCAGGGACTAGGTGGGAGAGCAGGGGCAGGAGGTGAGGCGGGCGCGTCCCAGAGGATCAGGCGCTAATGCAGCAGAGTGGAGACGGGAGGCGCCTGTGCCCCGTGCCCCACCTGTCTCTTCTCCTTCCAGGGATGTTCTGCTCCTCAGACGGGCTAGCTCAACCATCGGGGCTCTGCCACTCTGCTCACTACTGCACAGGGGGGGCCGTGTCTCCCACCCCCATCAAACACCAAGTAGGTAACGCCGAATCCAGCAGCCCCACGGGAGCTGGGCACACTCAGCCACACGTAGGATCAGGACCAGAAAGCTGGCCGGGGCTTCACCCTCCCAAAAAGGCTGTAGCTATCTGAGGACAGGTGTCTTCTCACGTCTTGTTCCCAGGCCTAGCACAGGGCCCACAACAGCTCATCCCATGAGTCCCTGAACTGGGATAAATGCCCCCTGCACACCGAGCATGCCTAAGTCATAGGCCTGACAGTCATGGTGGCAGGGTCATCCCCTCTGTAATGGTCAGTGAGATCCTAGTCTGTGTTCCATAGATGGCATCCTGTGTTGATAACTCAAGGTAAGAAGAGCAGGAAACAGCCTTTGCTCCTGGCTGGGCACAGTGTGAGCAAGAGCCTGTGCACTGAGCACTCCACAGAGGCCCCACTTCCTCTACAGATGGAGAATGGGGCTCTCTGGCCTGTCCCAGATCACTTGGCAAAAAGCAACAGTCCCCGTGCGACTGTATTTCCTTAGTGAACGAAGGCAGACAGTGTGAGTAGTGTTTACTGGTTTGTCACTGAGCTGCTGTGTGAGCTGCCTATTCACAGGCTACGCCCCCTCAGGGCCAGGCTTTCCTTTGGGAACCAAGAAGTTTTTCCTTCTGGAAATCCCACATTAATACCACAGAGAGAGGACGGTTAGGGGACCAGAGAAGAAGAGGGGGATGGAGGTGGCCAAGCAGATGCCAGAATCCGGGAAGTCAGAGCCCCACGGGCTCAGGAATCACGTCTCACGGGTCTCCTGGCAGTGCAGCCTCCCTCCGCAGGACACGCTCCTGTCCTCCGTCTCCCTCTGAGCCATGGAGTACACAGCTGCACGCTCAGCTCGAGGGGACATCCTCTCTTCCTTCTCTCCTGCTGATAGGTAGAGGCCTCAAGACTCTCCGGGAATGGCATCTGCCCCCCTGGCTTCTTCTGCCCAAGGGGAACAGGATTTCCACTGCCATGCCCTGCTGGGTCCTATTCCTCTATCCCTGGCTTGGCCAACAAGGACCAGTGCCAACCGTGCCCTGCGGGGCACTACTGCAGTCATCTGGGACTGTCCAGCATCCTCGATGCCAGGCTCTGCCACGCAGGGTAAGGAAACCCTAGTAAAAAGTCTGAAGCTAATCAGGAATCCCCACCCACAACGAATCCTCAGCTCCTCCCAGCCCCACTGAGGGCACAGGCTTCTCAGGATTCCAAGGATTCTAACTCCCTGAACACCCCACCGTAGATGCACTGGGACTCGGAGCTGGAGATGCTCGTGAGTCCCAGCGCAAAGCCTGCAGACCTGGAGCTTCCCTCCTGGCCCGCAGCCTCTGCTCCCAGGCCTGACATACTTGAAGCACATTTGCTCCTCTTTCCTCAAAGGGCTGGAACAGCACAACTCCAGGAGCTGAAGCCAGGGCTGGGGTGGAGGTAGGCCACCATCTGTTCTGTGGCACAAGGACAGAGGTGTTTGCAGGGGCCCGCTTGTCTGCAGGATGTTGCCCTTCCCAGGACTGTCTCTGAGCTCACCTCTGACTTTCCATCCCAGGGCCAGAGTGTGTTTCAAGTTGAAGCTCAGAGGAACCCCTGCCATGTGTGTGCTTACCTGATAGCCAGATAAGCCACTGGCTTTTGGTGTGGCCCCTCTGGCCTTGCCCCAGCACAAACCTGAGACCGAGGGCTCTCAGGGCTGACTGGCACCCTGCACACTAGAGGTCCAGCACACCCTCTGTTCCCTCAGGTACATTTGCCTGGGAGGCAGCACTGTCCCCTCACCCTCCAATGGGACTCACGGATACAGATGTCCTCCTGGTTTCCGATGCCCCCCAGGGGCCCACCGTGAGCTGCCCTGCAAGCCTGGTACCTTCAGCTCATTGCCTGGCTCTGGTTCCTGCCTAGTCTGCCCACAAGGAAATTACTGTCCCCAGTCTGCCACCATAGAGCCCACCACCTGCCCCAAAGGTAAGCCTGGAGCCAGGCTTCTCCAGGGCAGGGATAACTGGGTACCTGAGCAGTGCCTCCTCCCCAGCACTGAATGAGACCACAGCGTCCTGCGCCCTCTGACACTCTCAGAGTGCAGGGCTTGCGGTGCTGCAGAGGGAGGACACAGGGTGAGCTTCATGGAGGAAGCACCCTCCACCGCGGGTCTGTGACAGGAAGAAAGAGCTCAGGGCCTCCTGTGTCTCAGCATCCTGCTCAGTGCAGACTGCTCTCTGGGGCTCCAGGCCAGTGCCCTTCACACCCTCTGACCGTGACTTCTGCTCCGCAGGGCCGCCCCTACTTCTCTCCCACACAGATGGCAGCTGCCACTGCTTGCATGGGGCCTGAACAACCCACTCTCACTCCTGCTTTGCCCACAGGTCACTACTGCCCAGCAGGCACGTCTTCCCCTCGCCCTTGTCCAGAGGGGACCCTGAGCCCGCGAGAAGGTGCTCGATCCTCCAGTGCCTGCCTGCCCTGTCCTGCAGGGAGTTACTGCCCAGGAGAAGGCAATGGTCAGCCCAAAGGTAGGTACAAGCCTGCCAGCAGAGCAACCAGGGCACAGTCCTGCTGCAAGGCCCCTCTTGGAGGACAGAAAAGCCAGAGGAGAAAGGCCTGAGTTCAGAGCAGGCTCCAGAAGTGCAGCACCCAGGGTGGAGGCAGTCCCTGCCCCGTGATTTCTGGGTTCCTCGTGTCCACTCCTCACCCACCACCTCCTCCTGCTACTTCCTGTATCTCTCTCCCAATCTAAGAGGCCTCAGACTCCTGCCAAGAGCAGGCGCTGGAGCCATAGCCGGTCCCTCCAGCTCTGCCTCTGGCACCACTAGGGCCTGGTCTTGCCCTGGGAAGCAGCAGAGAGTCAGACCACTTCGTACGCTGGCCATGGAGAGATGCCGCCCCTGCCAGCTCAGCCTGTGCAGTCCTGGTGCTGCTCTGTGCTGTCCTCCTGCCCCTGGCATCTTCCTCAGCAATGACAGCAGAGCCCACTCAGAAGCCACCAGCCCAGGCCAAGACAGCACTCAGTGACACGTTGTGTCCCAACATTTCCCTTCTCACTGTAGCCACTGTTGTGCAATTAGGGACAGCTGCAGGTGGCAGGGACCGGGGGTAGGGGGATCACACGGGCCTCCGTTAGTGCGGGCGAGGTTGATTCCTGAGTGCACTAAGACTCCAAATCTTCCTCTCCCCAGGACCCTGCTCAGCTGGTTACTACTGCAAGGGCGGCGCAGCCAGCCCCACACCCTGGGGAAACGGTGCCTTCCCCCTCAATGGGCTCTGCCCCCAAGGCCACTACTGCCCACAAGGCACTCTGTACCCAGTATCCTGCCCTCTAGGAACAACAAGAAACAGTCCTGGTAAGTATCTGTTTGTGCCATTATCCCCAAAGCTGCCCTACGTGGCCTTTTGCACATGAGGTTCACAGCTAAGCTTTACTCTGGTCCAGCGGACACTAACACCACCAAGAACATTACCTGCTGGCTGGGTACAGGGCCACACCATGCTGAGGTGCAGCTGAGGCTTCCCATCCAGGGTGAGCACTGCTGAGCCCCACAAGCTATTCCCGGCAGTACGGGCAGTGCCACCAGCCCACCAAAGCAGAAGTACCATGGACGGAAGGGGAGCCAGGCTCTGCTCTGGCTGCCAGGTGTGGCTGAGCCCCACAGGGAGAAGCCCTGCTGTCGGGGGGAAGCTGCAGGTGACCTTCCCTGCACAGGAGGCGCTTCTGAGAGGAGCTGTGAGCCCTGCCCCGCTGGCTTCTTCTGCCCCAGCCTGGGGCTCAGCTCAGCCACCAGAGCCCACACGACCACCTCCAACTGCCTGCTGGAGCCCACAGTCCTCCCCTGCCCTCAGGTACTTCCTCCGGGATTGCAGGAGGGAGTCAGGCACCTCGGGCCTGGGAGGCAGAAGCGCCTGACTAGGAGCTGGAGGGCGGCACGCCGATGGCCTATCAGGATGACTCTCAGTGCCCCAAGGGACGGACCCCAACTCTCCAGATTTCCCAGCCGGTTCTTTACTCAGCTGCCCCTGCCTTCACCCCTACACTTGAGTCACCATGGCCGGAGCGAGCCCCAGGGAGAATGTCCTGACCCCGGAGCTGCCAAGCTCCCGGCTGCCTGGCCTGGGCCTCAGAGTGCCCCTTCATGTCCACTGCCCAGGGTCACTTCTGCCAACCTGGGGCTGCATCGCCCTCTCCATGCCACCGTGGGCACTACCAGCCCTCCTTGGGCTCAGACACCTGCCTCCTGTGCCCAGCGGGATCTTACTGTCCGTATCTTGGCAGCAGGATGCCCAGGCCCTGCCCGGCCCACGCTTACTGCTCAACCGGTAAGCGCACAAGTCCTCAACTCCTCTCCATTTCCAGGCTGTTTTCTCTCTCCCACACCCGACCTGTGTTAGCTTTTGTTCGTTCATTCATTCAAGTCCACCTTACATTTCCTGTGCCAGGCGCCGTGCTCACAGTAGGCACCCATGTGAATACATTGCTGCCCAGCCCCCTCCCTGGCCCTGCCGGAGCCTCCCTGTGCCCACCTGTCCACCACTGCTCTTCTCTTCATCTGCTGCCCACCTGTGCCCCTCACCTGCCTCCTCCTGAGGACTTTAGGGCCTAGACCGCAGATATCAGATCATCTCAGCGCCCGTTCGAGTCCACAGAGAGATGTCACCTGTGTGCCACGCAGGAAGGGTCTGGATGATGACCAGCGTGCTCCACAGAAGTGCCCCATGGACTGAGTTTGAACACACTGTAGATGGCCACATGCAGACATGGATGTGTGCACACAGGTGCTCACATATACGTAAACACACACACAAAGAGCCAAGCAAACAAATACTTATCCACACACTCAATATCCTTACGTGCTAGGTAAGCCTGGAAGAAATCTTCCTGTTGACCCTAGGAGTTCTTAAATGTGCTCCTTTTGCAAGTGTGTGGCCCTGAGTGAGGCACATACTTGTTCCACATGACTGAAGTGCCCAGGGCACATGAGCCCCTTTGGTGTGGGGGAACTTTTTCCCAGAATGGTACAACACCTGATGGTCAAAGATGACCTGCGTCCCCTGGGACTGCATGTCATGCAGCGCCCAAACTGGCTGGTGATTAGAAGAGGGGACATCCCACTCCAAGGACAACAGTGCTAGGGCCATGGCTATGACCAGGGCAGGGTGGGCTGGGGCCAGGGAACCAGCCTCCAGCCAACACCACCCCTCACCCGTGCAATGATGAAGGAGAAAGGGCAGGAGGTGGTGGCTCCCAGCGGGGACTGGCTTAGGTGTGGCCAACAAGACCCCGGAGAACTGCGCAGAGTTTAAACGGGACACTGGACACCTCGCCCAGCCCCTTGGGCTCCTTACACCTGCAGCACCACTGCTATTTACAGGCCCTGCTGCCATGGGCACCCCTTTGTGAGAGGCACTGACCTTGTCCTCTGATAGGACGTCATCCTGGGGACCACCAGCAACAAGCCTGAGGGAACAGCATGAGAAGCCCAGCTCCATCAGGACAGCCAGGCTCTGAGGGGAGAATAGACACGTCTTGTCATGAATTGTCCAGGAGTACAGGCTGCCTGTGTCTGAGCTGATGTGACCTCAGAGCCCTGGGGTATCTCTTTACTCTCTTTCTGCCTTTCCCAGGAACTTGGTCCCCAGCCCTGTGTCCCCCAGGGACCTTTACTCCCCGGGATGTAGCAGGCCTCCAGAAAGAGGGCGACTGCTCCATCTGTCCCCCTGGTCACTACTGCAGGTCAGTTACCACCTCTACTGCACCAAACCACATGCCCCAGCCCTCCTCCTGCCCTGTGCAGAGGCCGTGCACAGCGGGTGGGGACAGACCTGCAGCCGAGCTCAGGGGTCTCTCACAATGGCCCTGTGCCCCGCACCAGGCAAACCCGGCAAAGCACAAGCACATGGGGAGGAATGCAAGGGAGGGTCCCCGCCTTGCTGGAGGGCAAGCGCTCTCAGCGACAGCAGACTTGTCCCATTTTGTGCAGCAGTGACCCTGCTCTTGAGCAGGTCATTGTCCACTTAAAAAGTGGCAACAGAGGCTGCGCAGTCTCTTCCCGAAGTTCGGCTCCCTCCGCTTGGGAAGCTCACCAGAGGTCCAGCCTGCTCTCTCCTGCTGCTGAGATAGAGACTGACTCAAGGCTGCCCCAGACACTCAGTCAGCCTGGACGTCTTAAACAGTATAGGAAACAAGCGGGGCACTCACAGCTCCCTCCCAGCCACTTCCACGGCAGCTGCCGCAGTCACCAAACGCTCTGAGAGCTGGAGTCCAGCTTCTTAAGCTCCAGACTTTACAGCTCAGCAGAGAAGAGAAATGCAGGAGCCCACAGTTGCTGGTGATGCGCAGAGGGTGTTGCCTTCACGATCCAGCCCCAGGCTCAGTTTCCAGTTTTATATACATCACACTCTGCCAGTGTTTCCGTGCCCACACTCATGTACCCCCCCACGAAGAGTAAAAGTACTGCACACTGTGACTCACAGAGAAAACTTCCAGCCAAGGAGTGGTCCCACCGGGTTGGGGGCTCTAGACCCAGGTCAGTCCCCCCTCTCAGACCTCTCCTCTTCTCCCGCCTCCTGCCACTTAGGGCGGGACAGGTGTGGGGGAGGTGTCCTGCTGGTTACTTCTGCTCTCCTGGCACCTCTGAAGTGATGGCACCAGGCTCCAGGAAGGTCCAGGCACTGTGTCCCCAGGGACAGAGATGTATGGAGCGCTGCCCACCAGGTAACAACCTCGCTGGCCGCCTGTGAGGGTGAACCCTGTGAGGGTGGCCACCTGCTGTCACTCGCCTAGCGTGTGCCTGCGTGCATATGCATGTAACAGGCATGTGCATCCCGGCAACGCACACAGCAACTGTGACAGACACACAGTCAGTGGGGCCAGGACTGACACTCCAACCTCTTACTCCTGGCCAGCAGGGTCGCCCAGGGTCACCTGTCCATGTCTTCACAGAGCCCTGGCTCTGTCCCACATTGTGACTCTCTGGGGCTTTAGGGTTTTACTGTCCAGAGGGCAGTGGAGAGCCTGTCTTGTGTCCCCCATATACCCTGACGGCTACCTCGGGAGCCCAGAAGAAAGAGGACTGTGGGCCCTGCCCACCTGGGCACTGGTGTAGTGCAGGTGAGACCCTGGGCGAGTGCCTTGAACCACAGCCTGGAGGGTGCTGGTCCCCGTACCGGCCCCGGGAAGCCATGTCTGGGAAGAAGGTGAGTGTGGCCATCACTCCACAGGGACACAGACTGCACAGCCCTGCCCTCCTGGCCACTACTGCCCGGGAGAGAATGGGACGCACCCAGGACCTCCCCAGGCTTGCCCAGAGCACACCTACCTGGCAGAAGAAGGAGGCCAGAGCCTGGCAGAGTGCCTGCCTTGCCCCTCTGGGTACCACTGTCCGTGGCCAGGTAAGAGCAGGCTGGAGGTGGACACCCAGGGAGGGGCGGGGAGAGGCCTCAAGAGGGACGGGGGACCCACGCTTTCCCTCGTGCTTTTGCCCCCAGGTCTTTCTTCCTTCAAAGACCACCCATGTCCTCCCGGCCACTGGTGTCCTGGCTCACTGGGTGCCCTCCTCTGTCCTCCTGGTACCTTCCGGACAGAGCCTGGGGCATCTTCCCCAGAAGACTGCGAGCTCTGTCCCCCCGGCTACCACTGCCCGGACAGCGAGCTGAGTGGCCGTGCCAGTGTGTTGCCCATTCCCTGCCGGGCTGGGTCAGAGTGCCCCGCAGGTGAGCCGAGGGGCCTCCCACCCCACACGGCAGCCCGTGTCAACCCAATGCGCACCTGCCATTTCCTCATCTCAGGCCAGGGGTCTCAGGGCCCTTTAGTGAGGCTGGGCCACAGGTATGCACAGTCCACTCGCCCTAGTGCTCCCCCAGACCTCCAGCGCTCCATACGTTCTCCAGTTGGAGTCTGTACTGCCTGCATCTCCCTAGAACTAACATGTCCTCCAGGCCCGCTCTCTCCACCTGAGTCAGCCTCCTGGGAACAGCGAGTCCCATGCAGGGTGATATGGCCTCCGGCTCAAGGTGTGAGAGTCCTGCTGCTGGGTGGAGTGGGAGGAAGGGTGGGCTGTCCCAGGGCTTGTGAGCCATCTACCATCCTCAGGAAAGGGGACAAGAGAATCTGAGACATGCAGCTCAGGTGGGGGCTGGCAGAAGCCACCGAGGGCCTCTCTAGGTGGCCTTGCCTGCATTCTCTCTGTCTGTATCTGTCCCACCCACACGAGGTGTGCCCCGGCCAGCTCCAAGACACACTGTAGGAACCTCATGCCCTTCTGTGTCGCCTGCACCCAGACCCTACTCAGTCACCCCTCACCGCACGATGGCCGCTCACCTGCGCCCCTCCCCTCCCCCTTATCCTCGCACTCCCCTCACCACTTCCGTGTCTCCTCTGGGTCCGACCTGGGGAACCCCGTATTCTCCCAGTGCAGGCCTTGCCCAGGCTTCTGCCCGCTGCTGAGAGAATTTGGTATGTGTCCATGCCACGCCCATGGCTCGTGCCACACCTCTGGATCCTGGCCACTCTCCTTCAGGTGCTGTGACCGAGGTCCCCTGCAGGGCTGGCTCCTACTGTGGGCCCCAGACTGCAGCTCCCCAACTCTGCCCAGGAGGATTTGCCTGCCCTGCTGGCTCCTCCTCCTATCCTGGCCCAGGGCAACGGTGAGTCCCTCCCACCCAAGTGTGGGTGTGCCCTTCTCCTTCATGTGCCACTAAGCCTCCCCGAGAGACTCTACCCACTCATGCACCCCTCTGCCCAGGTCCTGCCATTGTGCAGTGGCCTGGCCATCTGAACGCATCTCACCCTCCCTGTCACCAGCCTATACCCCAGGCTAAGGATGCAGGCCCTGTGGGGAGAGGAGAAGCCACAGCGCACGGTCCCCAGTGTGACCAGGGCCTGGCCTGTTCTCTGTGCAGCTGTGTGTTTCCTTATTACTGCCCCCCGGGCAGTGCCCATCCTCGTACATGCCCTGGGGGTTTCGAGGCCCTGAACAGGAGCGACCTCAGGGTCTCTGCTGAGACTTGCTGCCGACAGTGTGCAGCCGGTACCTACCATAGCCAGGCGCCGGATGCACTGCCCTGTCAACCCTGTCCCGCTGGATTCAGCTGCCCCCAAGGTGAGCGCCCAACGAGGGGAGGAAGTGGGGAAAGCCCTGGAGCAGCAGGGGACTTGCCCGGCCGCTCTCTCTCTTAGCTAAGTGAACCCTCAACACAGCCTCAAAGTGGGGGAGTAGAGGAGATAAAAGAGGCCACAGAGCAACTGGCTCCCCACCCAGATTAAGTTCAGAAGACTACAAACTGTAGTGTGCAAAGCCCCAGGCACATGAGTGTTCGGGGACCGGGAGGCGAGGTACTCTGTGGGTGGGATGCCCACTGCCCCATGTACCTGCCCTGACACTGCCCTGTCCTGTCTGGCTTCAAGGAAGAAGAGAGGGGACAGTGCATCTGGAAGACATTGCCCCTCCACTGTCCCTGCCACACTCTCCTGGCTGCTGCATGCCTGCCCCAGCTGATAGCAGACAGGTCCTCCCAGACTCCTCGCCCCTTCTCAGTCCTTCTGCAGCCAGAGCACATTCAGATTTGCCTTTCCTTTCTGCGCAGGCTCAGACAGTTACTATGGCCGGCCCTGCCCAGTGGGCCACTACTGTCCTTTGGGGGTGCCCAGCCCCAAGCCCTGCCCAGCAGGGAGGTATAGGGGCAGCACCCAGGCCAGGGAAGCTGCAGATTGCTGGCCATGCCCTGCAGGCACCTACAGCACGCTGCCTGGCCAGGCAAGCTGCTTTCCTTGTGGGAGTTCAGCTTTCTCCCCACCAGGTGAGTTCCAGGCCTGGGCCTCCCTCTAGTGGGGAGTCCCTCTCCTCTGTCCTCTGTAGTCTGAGGGTCCATAGGGCAGGAGTGTGTTGGAGAGCGGACATGTGAGAGGAGGTACAGGGTGTGTCTGAGCATGCGCGCAGGACACCCGCAAGTGCATGAGCAAGCAGGAGAGTCAGGCGCACAGAGGAGCAGCCGCTCACTTAGGGTGGTCCAGCCGATGGGACCCCTGCTCTGCTTAGAGACCATCCCCGGGTCGGGGCTGCCTGTTCTTGGGGTGGCAGCTCGACTCACTCTCCTAGGTCTGGACTGGCTAGGGGATCTGCACAGGAGGGTCTGGGTGCAGCTGCAGATCTAGCTCCCAGCTTGGGCCACACCGCTCACTACACCGCCCCTTTGGACGACGTGCTCTCCTCATGTCTGTGTCCTGGGGCCCATTTACACACAGCCACTGTGCAGACACAAATAACCATAGCGGAAGACCCAGAGCCATACACATTGTGCTTGTACAGCCCTGCCCCAGCGGATGTGTAGCTCCAGATCCGCATGGAGGGAGTGAGCAGCTTCCTGTCCTGTAGCCACAAGGACACAGATCACATGACAGGGACCACAGGCCACAGAACAATGCTAAGACGCAGGCATATTACTATGTCCCCATTTTCTAATGTGAACTGAAGCAGCGTTTAAGTAGCTTGCACACATTCCTCCATCACCGGGATTTAAACCAGTTGGACTGACTTTGGAGTTCCTGCTCTCAATCACCATCCCAGGCTTCCTTCAGTCTGTGTGATTTGAGGTTCCCAGAGATCCCACCATCATTATTTTAAGAGACAGGGCCTCTCTCTGTTACTCCAGCTGGCCTCAAAGTCCTGGCCTCAATCAGTCCTCCTGCCTCAGCCTACCAAGTAGACAGGGCAGGCGCGCACCACCTCACACTGCTTCTGCCATCATTTTGTCTTTTTAGTTAGGTGCTAACTTGTTTAATTTGCCCCTGTTCTAGCCTAGAGATAGAGGCGGGGAAGAATAGGTGATTATTCTGTCTAAATTATATTTTACTGGCTTGTCCATAACAGCCTAGCATGGGAAGGTGTAGGCTTTATAGTTAGTGAGGGCTATGTGCATATTTTTTTCTAATTCTTCCCTCCTCTAAGAGTTTAACAGGTATGTAGGTCAATGTGTTCTTCCCTCACAGATTTGAGGAGTATGCTTTATTGATTTGAGCTTGTATTTATGTTTATTGTGAGACAGCCTTTATGTAGCAGTAATTGTTTTTCATGCCAAATTGTTTTGTTTTGTTTGAACTGGGGATCAAACTTGGACCTTGTGCTGGCAAGCAGGGACTGGTACCACAGAGCTAAATCCCCACCCTCATGCCAAAATTACTGCAGCCATGCTCTGAGAGTAGGACTCTGAGGCAGCATTCACTCGCTGGGTCCGCCAGGGCAGCAGTCACTGCCTGGGGGGCTTGAACAACAGGAAATCATTTTCTCACAGTCGTGGGGCCTGAAAGCCAGTGATCAAGGTGTGGACATGTTTGGCTTCTCCAGAAGTTTCTCTCCTCAATCCTCAGATGCCTGCCTTTCGCTGTGTCCCCACTTGGCCTTTCTTCCAAGTATTTATTTTCTCTCTCTCTGTCTGTCTCTCTCTCTCTGTCTCTGTCTCTGTCTCTCTGTCTCTCTGTCTCTCTGTCTCTCTCTCTGTGTCTCTCTTTAGTTTTTTTGAGACAAGGTCTTACTTTCTAGTTTAGGTTGGTCCTAAACTCAGCCTCAAACTTAGTAATCCTCCTGCCTCTGCCTTCTGAGTACTGGGATTACATCACATCCAGCACTGTGGTATCTGATACTGATTGCTGGTAGACATGAGTCACCACACCCAACATTATTGTATGTGGTTAGTAGGGATCAAACCTGGCACCTTGCACTTGCAAGGCAGGTGCCGGAACCGCGGAGCTAATTCTCTGGCCCACATATATGTCTCTTTGTCCCTATTTGTCCATATTTTTAGATTATGACTATGCCTGGGATCTTAACATGAAGCTGATCCTGACAGGTCTGGGCCATGGTAGAATGTAGGATCTTGGAGCAGGGTGACCATGCAGACCCCAACTAGAAAATATCCCTGGGTCATGGAGGCCATCTGACCCCATCGGTACACCAGTGCCAAGTGTCAGGCTCTGCAGCCAAGTCTCGCTCCCCGAGAAGTTATCAACTCTAAGAATGAGGAGCCATCAGGCCTCCACTCCAGGAAGCCCAGGCCCAAGGCTCCCCCAAGGCCTGTCAGCATCTCTCCCCAGCTGCCCTCCCAGAGCAAATCTACCTTGGGCTTGCCAGCACCCACACCTCACCCTGCTGGCTCTCCCAGGACACGCTGTCCATCCTGCAGGCGTCAGTCTCTGAAAGCCTCCTCTGCGCCTGCTCTGGAGACAGTGGCCTGGCCAGTGCCTTGGACCACCCTCCACAGTTGTGTGTGACTGTGTGTGGGAAGAGGTCTTAGCATACTATCTAGTCCTTGCTACTACACCAGCAAAACAGCCCAGGCTGTGCGTGGAAGCCCCTAGAGCCTTTTTTAAAGGCCTCACCTCTAAGAGTTTTATTTAATTAGCCTAGAAGTTTCCTAGAAATGAGTGTTATTTAAAAGTTTTTTGCCTGAATCCAAGAAAGTTAAGGTGGATGCCAGGCATGGTGGTGCATATCTACACTCTCGGCACTTGGGAGGCTGAGGCAAGAGAATTACAGTGAGTTCGAGGCCAGCCTGAGCCAAATGGTGAGTTCAAAACCAGCCTGAAGTACATGGCAAAGCCGTATCTCAAAAAACAAAGATAAAAGTGGAGATTGAAAATGACCTACTGCAAGGGTCTCGTGTAGCTCCCCATAGTCCTCTGAGGCCGGGACTATTGTGAAATTGGTGTCTGACCTCCCCACCATCCTATACTGAAGACAGGGCTGTGGCTGGCCCACCGCCAGGCCACTCCCAGGCTGTCACGCTGAGAAGACTTCTCTGCCCTTAGGGAGTTCCTCTTGCACATGCTGGGGCCTGAACAGGGTCTTCCAGAAGTCAGACGGTTCCTGTATCTGCCAGACAGGACACGTCTCCTACAGCCACGGGGGCTTGGAAAGCAGCCAAGATAGTGACAGCAAAGAGGACTGCCAGCCCCAGGTGAGTTTCTGCAGCCCAGGACAGGAGGGCACACGGGGAGAGTGGACACCAAGACCCTGGCCTCTGGACTCTCTCCACCCTCCCAGGACACCTGAAAACTGCACGTCAAGCCAGCCATGGCCTTGTTCAGTACGATCTCAGTTGAGAGTCCGCAGTGTGGACAGGTGCCACCCCTGCCCAGCAGGCTAGGCCTGGCTCCTTCCTCTCATTACCTGGCCCTGCCCTTTGGCCCTAGGTGCCCTCCCTCCTTCTCACCCCAGGCTGGTGTCTTCTCATTCCCTGATGTCCCTCCTGAACTGGCTCCTTCCCTCCGGACAAGCCAGGTGGCCCTCAGAGCCAGGCCCAAGGTGCCCTCCGCTGCCCTCCAGACCCACCATACTTCCTCCTGCCTTGTGAGCTGACCAAGGGCGCTGGCCTGCCTGCTGCCCCTGCACACCTGAGGTGTGGAGGGGGTCAGAGGACAGCTCCATGTTGTAGCCAGCCCTCAGGCAAAGAGTGCCTTGTTTCACAGAGAACCCCTAGCCCTCTGCTCTCGTAGTGACTCTCTTGTCCCCCTCCCCACTGCTGGCCCAGGGCAGAGGCAGGCAGGGCTCGAGCTCCTCATATATCCACAAGTGGGCACACTCTGGACCAGCTACAAACATGCCTACCCCTCACATTCGTTTTCCTTCTTACTGGTTTTACATTTATAACTTACTATATAATTTCCATACAGTACAACAATATATTTTGCAACAATTTGTCACTCCTGGTGGAGGCATAAGCAGGTTTGGAGACCATGGACCTCAATAGCGGGGCCCTCCAGATGGGGCATGTGTCTTCCTGGACGCTGTCCCCAGGGAAGGTGGTCACAGCTCCTCAGTTCCTTCCTCCAAGTTTACACTGTCAAGAGGCCACACAGGAAATGCAGGAAGCGCTTCACTGCACATTTCCTCACACAGACCCATCCACCCAGCTGTGGGGCCGGTCTCCTGATGCACGCTGGTCATCTGACCTCTGGCCCAGCTCTGAGCATCCCTCTCACAGTCTGACAGTACAGCTGGTGTCTCTGCCACCTCCTCCGGGAAGCCTTCCCCGATTACCCCCCAGCTGGAGCCCTAGTCATCTCCCAAGGCTGCCACCTTCTGTTCTATACCCAAGCCTGCTCTTAGCACAGTGACTAAATGGGAGCCTGAGTCCCTGAACTGTCCTCTGATGCTAAGCAGTCTCCACCAGACCTCCATGGAGACATAGCCAAGGCCTTCTGCTAACTCCACAGGTCACCCAGCGCTGCCCTGCTGGAGACATCCGCCTGGCCGCTACCCACAAGTGTGTGGCTCCCCACACACATGACTGTGCTTCCTTCTGCGGGCCAGGAGGCGGGGAGCTCAGCGCTGACCTGGGAATGTGAGTGAGGATGGCTCGCTGGGTCAGCAGGACCTTTACACACAGGTCCTTCCCACCTAGAGGTGTGACAGCCCACACCTACCAGGACACTGGCTGGTGTGAGCCCCTCCAGAGGCTGCCCTGGGTCAGCACTCCCTGAGGAAGGCTGCCAGCAGCTGGGGAGGAGCTGATTCCAGGGAGAGGAGGCTCCACATGTCAGCACATTAGCCCTTTAGGAGGTAGATGGCTCACCTTCCTTGGAGAAAGGGCTGAGGGTCCCTTCATCCTTCCTAAAGGGCCTTTGCAGGCTGAGCTATATCTGGGGCGAGGGCAACTTCCCCGGGCTTCTGGAACAGCCTTCTACCCTTACTCTCTACAGCTGCCAGTGCCGGGAGTATGTCTCAGCAGAAGAGCTCTGTGACACCCAGTGTCTATCCAGGGCCCCTCAGCTCTCCTTGGCCTGGAGCCCTGGCCAAGAGTTGATACTCAGCATTAAGAAGGAGGCAGGCGATATCATCCAGAGGGTGAGCCACTCTGGGGGAAGCCGGTGAGGGAAGGCAGCCTCTGCCCCTTGGGGACAGGGGAGATGGAGCCATGCAGCCCTGCAGCTGCAGTGAAACACACCAAGAAGCCAGGCAGTGGAAGGGAAGGGAAGGCCCATTCGCTAGCTAACAGTAACATCAGAAGGAACCACAGAAAGCATGAGTGTGACTTTCCAACATGGGGAGCGAGGCCCAGTGACAGTGTGGACCTCTAAGTGACATCTGCCCTCCAGAGCCCTGCCTCTGGATCGTGCTATGGGCACAGTGATGGAGGCCACTGCTTCCTCTGGGCTGCAGGTCTTCCTCCTGGTGGGCCAGGGGGGAAGAGGACCTGGTCCTGATGGGGCTGTCCCTGGATAGTCTCACCTGTCAAAAAGTGTCTGCTGCCATTGACGAGTGAGGGCATGGGGAGAGTCTTGATGCTTTCTGAGGAGAAGTAGGGACCAGGGGTCCAGTAGAGACCACCTGCACAGATGCCATTGAGAGGAGCTGCTTGGGGGAGGTGGACACCACGTCACTAAGCCCCAAACACTCCAGAGCCCAGCTCAAGTTCTCCTCCCTCACTGTTGTCCCCTCGCTGCCTGGCATGGGTGCTGCATCTTCCCAGGAGGTCTCCAGCACTCTGGGCCCTGACCAGCCCTCCCCAGGGAGCGCCAAGGTCCACCTCGTCCAGTTCGGCCCCCACGGAATCTCTGGCTTCATCATCTCTACCATAGCCATGGTTGACTCCTTCCTCCAAGGTCAGCAATGGAGGGAGTACCCAGCAGTCTTCTCAGAAAGGGAGGCTCGTCCAACCCCGTCAATAGCCTCATACAAACCTTTCACTGTGTCCAGAGAACTGGGAGGCCAGAGTGGGGCAAAGGCCCAGGAGGAAAGACATTTGCATGGGGAGGTCCTTCTGCCTGCTCTTCCAGGAGAAGGAGATGGGTGTGGGTGATGCTTGTGCCTCCCAGCCAGCCCCGCTCTCACTGTGTCTTCCCAAACACTCCCAGGAACACTCTCGTCCAGTTCCCGGATGCAGAGACACGAACAACCCACAAGCCCAGAGCACCCCCACACGAGCCCCCACATTCCAAACCCAGTGATCTGTCTGGCTGCAGGGGATGTGATCCTTTTCCAGTTCCATCTTCTCCCCCACAGTGAGTGCTGCCTGCCAGCGGGACCTGCATGACTCCTCACCCTGACTCACCGCCCCCTCTTCCTGGACAGGGGACCCCATATCCAGTCTGTGTTCTGGCAGGGGAATCATAGACAGGCCATGCTGTTCCAGCTTGGAACCCAACTGTTGGCTGCTCCCTGGGCCTGTCTCTGTACCTGTAAATGCAGATAATGGGGCACATGGTCCAGAACTGTCATTCTGTGAGTCCCAGTCAGAGTCCCAATCCAGGAAGATCTCTATGCACCAGGGATGGAGGGGACTCACCAAGGGAGGCCCCAGGCTACCTGCAGGCATCTGTGCCACATGGTTACCCTGCAGCCTTGCAGAGCTTCTACTGAAAGCCTTGCAACTCCTGTCACTGAGCTACATGGTTAAAAAGGATGTCACCGTGGAGATAAGCCAAAACATGTCATCTCCCTGGGACTGCCAACCCCAGGAGCCCCATAGAACAGGCCTAGTTCCTCTTGCAGATAGTCCTCTGTCCTCTGGAAGTGGGTTCTCGACTTCCTTCTGGCCCTGGCCGGTCCCCTGTACCCTTGTATCCACACTGTTCACTGAGCACTGGCTCCAGGGCCCTCAGTGAACCTCGGCTCCCTCCCCTTCTCCCCCACTGTGGCTGAGGGGAGGATAGTTATCCTCGCACCATCTCTGAGCTGCTCCCACACAGTGCTGCAGCCTCAGAAGCAGGGACAGCCCAAGAGTCCTGCAGACCTAGAGACAACAAAGAGACAGAGCGAGAGGCGGGAGATTCAGGGATTCAGGCTGATGTGGATCAAAGGAAAAAATGAGTTCCGTGACTCTGTACCTTGGCCATTCCTAGGCCAGCAGGACCCGGGCAACCCCACCCTCCCTGAGCATTGATACTGTGTCTATACCATGAACTCAGTCCCACTCCTCTCCTCCACACCGGGAGCCCTGTCTTGTCCACCCCTTAGCTGCTCTGTTAGGTGGCTGCTCCGCGTCCACTCCTGCTGCGACATGATGAGCCTCTCAAGTGCAGTGTGCCAGGCCATCGACTGTGCCCAGCGGCGGCTCCTGGGGCCTGGTGGCCCTGCTCAGAGTGTGAGCTCTATGGGGCCCTCTGCAGGCAGAGGGAGGAAGAGCTTGTCCTGGTGCTGGGACACCTACTCACCATCCCATGCATGGCACTTGGTTGCAAGCATGTCTCAGCACCAGTCACCAAGGACTGAGCTCTGAGCTCTTGCCATGGTAGCCTCGCAACCCCAGCCCCTCCCTGCGTATGTTCCCCAGACCGATCAGCTAGTCACTACCCCGTGTACCAGAGGCAGCACCTGCTCAACAGAAACCCCCGCTGGGACTTCGGAGCCTTCAGGAGACTCTGCCACCTGGTGCAAGAGACACAGTTCAACCTCTTGAGGTGACAATGGTCTCCCTGCAAGCTGGCATGGGTTGCTGACCCTCCTGTACAAGTCTGAGCCTCCTTCCAGAGGGACGGCTGGGAGGACCGGGAGTGTGTGCGTCCCAAGGGAATCGGCATCCCGCTGGTCTCTGGTGCCCCGAGCGTGGGGCTCTCATCGAGCTAGGCATCACCCTCAGGTTGGGTTGACTAGGCTTTCTGTGGGGACAGAGGCCTGGCCCAGCCCCACATTCTGGCTCCTTTACTCCCCCAGGTTTGCCCACCAGTTCCTAGATCCTGGCACGTATGTGTTTGGTGACAATGGGCAGCCTGAGAGCATTGCTGTGGTGCAGGTGCAGGAAGAGAGGGCAGCCTGCGGCGCTGGTCTGGCCCCCATACAGCCCTCCTCCCCGTATCAACTGGGCAGACTTGGCATCTTCCAGAAAGAGCTGCTGCTGGGCCCAGACTGGTCAGCAATCATTGGTACTAACCTGATGGGGATAGCCAGGACCAAGGGTGTGCAGGGCCTCTGTATGGCAGAGCCCAGGTGTATGTCAGCCCTTCTGAGATCTGCACGCAGCCCCAAGTTCAGATAAATGCAATGACATGCGCACGATGGAGCTTATCCTTGCAGGTCATCATTTGCAGGGAAGGAGCCTAGAGGGCTTCCACCCAGGCTGGCTTTTCTTACCTTCCTCCTCACCCTCTGGCCCCATCAGCCAGCAGTCTGCACTGGGCTTGCCAGGCAGGGTCCTGAGATAGGAGAAACTCAGCTCCGCCCAGCAGCAGAGACCGGTCCCCTGCCATGGCTGAGGCTTCAGGAAAGGCCTGGGCTTGGGCCCGCAGCTCTGCACTCACAGACACCCACTGACACAGTTGCGCACTCGGCAGGAAGGGCTGTGAACTAGGGAGAGCATCGTGTGGAGACCAAATGATCGCGAAAGGGAACCCTGAGGAGTTAGAGCCCCAGAGAGCGGACGAGGGCAGAGTCTCAGAAGCAAATGCAAAATTCCTGCTCCGGGGCCCAGGAAGGCTGGGGAGGTTCTGAGGGTCCGTCATGAGGTCCATCCCCTCTCACCACCCACGTTTTCAGGGACCCTCCTGGCTGCTGGCTTGGCCACCACACTGTTGACAGGGCTGGGCCTCCTGCTGAGGCCCTGCCTGCCTCAGGCCCGCCCCATGCGAGTCTGGAGGCCTCCGTGGAGAAGCCTGGGGTGTCCTCACTTGCTGACTGAGCACACAAACCTTGGAGACAGGTGAGTCTCACTCCACCCCGAGTGCTGCAGTACCCCTTCAGAGCCAGACTCCACTGTGGGCTCTGGACCGAGCCCTTTCCAAAGGAGCTCTCTGAGATGGGTCCACACAGGGTCATGTGTATGGCGTGTGTCTGGACGCCAACACCGGCTCTTCCGTCTAGATTTCTCTTCCATGAAGAACTTGGTCATGGGCCCTCTGAGGAAGTGACAGATCCCAGGAAGAAGGCGATGACCCAAGGTGCAGGTACAGCGCTGGACTGAACTCATGCCCCTCCTCTCTGCCCAACCTTCCCCACACCTACCAGGCACACGCCTGAGGCGCAATGTGAATCCAGACTTACGTGCCTGGAGCAGCAGTAGATCAGGGTACATATCATGTGTCCATCAGACCATCACATCGGCACCAACTGCGATTTCCAGGCATTACCCCATTTCATATAGAGAGACTGAGTCCCAGGAAATGTGACTTACTAAGGACCTTAGCTGGTGTGGTATGTATGGATAAAGTGCGGTATGTGGGACAAAGTCAGAGACAAGACCCTTGATCTTTACTGTGCTCACCCAAGAACCTTGGTGTGTAGGCCGCTCTCCAGTGCCAGGTCGCGGTTTTCCAGCACCATCTCAGGGGCAGGAAGGAGGGTTGTTCCACAGGACCCTCTCCGTGCCCATCAGCTCCTCAGAGCTCAGGACAACCTGGGAGACTCCTGACTCTTCCACCCCAACACCCCACTTGACCTGGTCCAGTGCAGCTCTTGGCACCTGCTGTGAGCAAGGATTTTGAACAGAGGAGCAGGGAAATTTCCAGGACAGGACAGGGCCGCCTCCTTCCCCACTTGGTGTCTCGGTTGCTCCACAACCTCCCAAAACTTGTTACTTTCTGGTTTTGTTGACAGTGGCCGTCTAAGTGAGATGGGATCTCCTGGTGGTTTTGATTTCCACTTCTGTAATGACTGATACTGTTGAACATTTCTGTATGTGCCAGTAGGCATTTGTCTAACTTCCTTAGGAAATGCCAGGTTCTTTGCTCATTTTTAATCCAATCACTTATATTTTATTGAATTTTAGTTTATATATATATTCTGGATATTAATCACATATATGATTTGGAAATATTTTCTCTGTTCTGTGGCCAAATTTTTACTCCATTTATAATGGGTTTTCCTATTAATTCAGAGACATTACTAGCGATTTCTACAGTAAATTCAGAGATAACTATGCCAGAGATCCTGGAATAGGACTCGGAATCCAGCAGAGGAGGTAGAACACACACACGGGATACTTCATATATTTTTGTTTGCTTGCTTTGTTTTGGATGGTGGGGATGGAATCCAGGCCTTGTTAATGCTAGGCGTGGGCTTTACCTCTGAGCCCTTGTGCCTTTGGTGCACAAAACATTTTAGGTTACATAAAGTCCAGTTTGTTTGCTCTTCCTTTTATTGTTTGTGAATTGTATGTTAAGTATAAGAAATAATTGTCAAATTCAATATGGTGAAGTTTTGCCATTATTTTTCCTTGTAACAATTGTTTTAGGTCCTATATGTAGGTCTTTAGTCAGTTTAGAACTCAGCTTCATTCTTTTGTACGTGGACAGTTTTCCCAGTACCAGTTTTTTAAAAAAACTGTCCTTCTCCCACTGAATGGCTTTCTACTCCTCGGTGAAAGGAAAACATTCAGCCATACACATGACAGCTTATTTCAAGATCCTTAGCCACTTATTTTTCTTTGTACAATTCAGGGCCTTTTCAGTAAGTCCTACACACCTACATCTTCAAGAATTTTACCTATTTTATCTTTCACCAGATTAAGTGTTCCTGTTTTGACATTTAGATCCCTGATTCATTTTATTTTATTTTAGCACATAGTGAGAGATATGAGTCTAGATTTAATCTTTTGGATACAGGTATCTATTTTCCCAGCACCACTTGCTAAAAAGGCTGTTTTCCCTCCAGGGTAAAGTTTCTGGCCCACTGCACAAAGGTGAGGAAGTTCCATGTGCCTGGGGTTGTTTCCATGTTCCCCATTCCTTCTACTCACCATGTGACACTGTTTGTGCTATTATTATCCTTGCAGCTTTGTAATACAACTTGAAAATGGGGATCATGGTGCCTCCTGCTTTACTTCTATTGCCTAAGATTGCTTTTTTATTCTCTGTCTCTTCTGTTTCATATGCATTTTAAAGTTGTTTTCTCTAGTACTGTTAATATTTTGATTTGGATTGTGTTAAATCTGTGTATCTGTCTTGGAAGTTCGGTGATTTTGACTGTAGTGGTTCAGCCTATCTGGGAATGAATATCTCTCCATTTTCTAATGTCCTCTTTAATCACCTTTGTCAGATACTGTAGTTTCCACTGCAGAGGTCTTCACTTCTGTGACTAAGGTTATTCCTAAGTGCTTAAGTTTCCTTGATACTATTATGAATGATTGGATCTTCCACATAAAACATCACATTTTCTGCAAATAATATTAATTTAAGTTCTTCCTTTTCTATGTACATATCTCTTTTATCTCTATATTTTCTGATCACTGTGGCTAATGTTTTGAGCACTACATTGAATGAGAGTTGTGATAGTGGACATAGCTGGCTTGTTCCTGATTTTGAAGAGACAATTTTCAGTTTTCACCATTTTAATACGATGTTGGCAATAGACTGGTTGTGAATTGCTTTTATCAAATTGAGATAAGGTCCTTCTATACCCATTTTCTTCCAGGCTTCTATCGTGAATGGATGTTGGATTTTGTTAAAAAGAACTATTACTGAAAGGAATTGACTTAGTCCTGCCATTGCCTTATTTTCTTATTGCTGATTCCTTTTTCTTTCTCTTCTGCTTAACTGCTCAGCCAACCTTGTGTTTTCATTCTATTTGACCCTTTGGCATGGTTAGCTTCACTGTCTCTTTCTTGATATTCTTGAACCTGAACTCCTTTTGGAGTTATTTACTAGTCATGAGTTTCTTTGTCATGGAAATACCTTATTTCTCCATTAATTTCAAGAGAAATCCAGTTTTGCAGGCTTTATCAGTCTAAGTTGAACACTGTTCTCTTATAGGACTTGAAATACTTCACCCCAAACTCTTCTGGACCTTAACGTTTGTGTTGAGGTCTTTAGTAATTCTAATGGGCTTATCTTTGTAAGTCATTTTTCGCTTTTCTCTAACAGCTTTTAAGATTCTCTCCATACAGTAGACTTCTGAGATTTTAACTGTGTTGTATCATAGAAAGACTGTTTTCTGGTCATGACGATTTGGGTCATGAATATATGCTTCATTTATCTCTGTGTTAAATTTTTCTGACACTTGGAGAGTTTTCTGCTGTTATTTCTGTACACAGGCATTTTCAGTGCCATTGTGCTGTCTTCTGACTTTTCAATAATCTTAACTAAGGTTAGATTTGTCATCTTTATATCATTTAGCAGCTGAGAACATTTTTCATATTCTCTGTTGGTTTTAAGGTATCACTGATTATCTGGTCACCAACGTTAGTTCTATCTTCCAGTTCTGACACTATTCTCATATTGGTCTCTTCTGCTTCTCATACTTTCAATAGCTAATCTCTTGGCTGTTTGGTACCTTTATATGTTGTCTAATTCTTTGCTAATGGGTCACTCATGTTTTTTTTATCATTTTGTCTTGCACAGCTAGCTTTTTATTAGTGCCTTCTATAAACTCACTGATTATTTTGGTTACTACACTCACTATCTAGTTTTATCTTTAAGCTCACTAAGCACTGAATTACCTGTTTTTTTTATCTCCTCTTTAATCATTTCATATAATGTAGCTCTTAAGGTTTTGATTTCTGATCCCATGCATGCCTCATGGATAGCACTAGGGGAGTTGTAAGTTTTTGGAGGTATTTTGTTGCCTCGTCTTGCCATGTGTTTATTGTTTTTATTATGTGTGCTGAAGTTTAAGAGCTGATCAGAGTGGAAAGACTCTGCTGCTTGTCTGGGGAGCTCTAGCTAGTACCTGTTTTCTAGTGATATACTCTGGACATGGTTAACCGTGATCCCTTTCGTCTGTCCCCAAATCCAATCACCTCTGTTAATTTGTTTTTTTTTTTATTATCTTTATTGGTACATTAAATATACACATTCACCTCTGTTAATTTGACAAGGGAGGAAACAGTGTAGTTAGCCCAGCACCCAGTTCTCTAGGAATGGACCACAGTACTCATAAAGATGCAAAGGCAACCTGGATATTGGCATGCAGAGTAAACCATTTAATAGCAACAACTATGTCACTCTGATAATAGCAATAAAATCAGAAAAAAATAGTGTCAAAGACACTAGATGCCAGTAAAAACCAATAATGTACCACTCTCAACCATATAAAAAAGAGTTATAATTATAGTATAAACATTAAAACAAACCAAATGTTGACATACAGTAATTACCTAATAAGTACAAAATAGTTCCACGAACAATACAATTCGATAATAAGAACACAGTTAACTATCTAAAGATTAACAAACCTTAATAGTTACACCATTAAAGATAAAGAAGGAAAACAGGAGAATGAGAGCAGCTCTGAAAGTTTTAGAGTCTCCAGGTCCTCAGATCAGGTCTTTCAGATCTTTTCAGAGTTTCCGACTTTCAGCAAAAATTCTCTCCAAGATTTGTTAAAATTTTTAATTATCTCATTTTTATATGGTATCTTCAACGCCACCAAAAACATTGTTCTCCTTAGTAGGAAGGAGAAATGTGTAGGTGCACATTTCACCCCTCCTTTCCTCCATTGTGCTTTCTAGGCAGTTCATCCATCTTTAACTTTTCTAACTTATGATTTCCTGATTGGTCCACTGGTTAAGAGTATTTTGTTTAATTTCCACATTATAAATATTTTTCCATTTCCCTTCTGTTTCTGCCTTCTCACTTCATCTCACTATAGTCAGATTAAAAAAAAAATTTTTTTTAATGATATACTATGTATCCTCTCAAATTTATGAAGGATCTGTAAGTGGCCTGACTTATTAGTCTGTTCTATAAAATATATGATTTTTCTGGTTTCTTTCTTTTGCATCTAGGTAAGATTTTTTTCCCTGTAATTTTCCCCCATAGTTTTCTATGTTCTCACTTAGTTTCAAGAACTATGAACACATTGCTATTAAAATATGAAATGTTAGGAATAACAAAACAATGTGGGGGTCCAAAAACCACAATATGAGGGAGTCAACAGTGTGGCCTATACATCACCCCTCCAGCCTTCTCTGCAGCAAGCCTAGGCAGCAGCAGGAAGCCATCGCCAGGCCACTCAAGGTTCAGGCTCCAGTCACCAGTAAAGAGCACACTGCACCAACACAGGATGTACTGTCCCTCCAAAAGAAGCCTTGCTTTGTTCTGAGCAAGATAAATGCAGCCCCACGGAAGGTCCCTTCCAAGCAGCACAGTGATAACTGCAGATTAATACTGAAAACTGTGCTTTGTCTGAATGTCATCAAGAATCTGCTGCAGCTCCTCAACTTCAAACCATCCCTCCAGGCTTGGGATGAGAGCCTTGGACTCCTCAGCAGTCTCTGGGCAAAGCTTGGCCAGACAGGCCAACTCAAACTTATGCAGCTTTTTCTGCAGCAGCAAACTACGGACACTGGCGATCATCTCTCTGTTTTTGAAACGACTGAATCGAGCTGTGTGGTTCATGAAGACCCCTGAGAGCTCCTGCTCGTGCTCTGCACTCTCATTCTGTTGTTTCCGATGCTCCAGAAGCATATGAACTTCTGAATTTAGTAGAGACTCTGCTGTTTCAAACTCTCTGGGAAAGACAAGTTGCGAGGTATCTTCTTCCACATCATCAGCCCACGGATGACCTCCGCTTGCCACCATTGCTGCACCACACAGCCCCTATTCTGGAAAATATTGCGTGTGCACTTTAGAAAAATGTGTGTGCAATTGCTGTTGAGTAATGCCTTGCAAATATCTGCCAGGTAGAACTGGTTTACTGTGCTGCTGGAGTCCTTGTCTTTCTTCATTGTTTGGTTCCCCCATCATTGGGAGAGGAGTATTATAGTCGTCAGTCACTACTTTGAAACTCTCCATTTTCCTGCTCTACTTGGTCAGTTTTGGCTTCCTATATTTTTATGATCTGCCACTACAATTTTTATACATGTTAATAATTATATTTCCTTATTGTACAGAATATTAACTGTTGTACAGTTATTGAATTCCCCTTTCTGTCTCTTGTAACTCTGATTAGAAGTCTATTGTATCTGATATGAGAGTAAACATCTGGGCTCACCTTTAGTTAGGGTTTACATGGAATATTTTCTTCTATCCTTTTACTTCAACCTGATTGTGTCTTTCAATCTAAAATGTGTCTTTTTAGACAGCATATCAATGGTCATGTTTTCACCCGTTCTACCCATCTCTATCTTTAGACTGGAGAATTTAGTGCAGCTGTGTTTACAGAAGGATTCAATCATGTCATTTTACTATCTGTTTTCTACAGGCCTTGCAACATTTTGTCGTTGTCTCCTACATCACCATCTTCTTGAGTATTTAATTGGTTTTCTTGCAGTGAAATGTTTATGTTTCCCATTTCTTTTTGCACATTTTCTTTTTTCTTTTCTTTCTTTTTTTTCTTTAAGACAGAGTCTCGCTTTGTAGTTAAGGCTGGCCCTGAGCTCAGCCTCAAACTCACATCACAGTAATCCTCCTGCCTCGGCCTCCCAAGTGCTGGAATGACAGGCGTGAGCCACCACGCCCGGCACTGTGGTATGTGGTACTGATTGCTGCTGGGGTGAGTCTCCACATCCAGTATTGTATGTGATTACCAGGGATTGAACCCGGGTCCTGGTGCTTGCAAGACAGGCGCTGGGACCACTGAGCTAACTCCCCGGCCCTTTTTTTGGCATGTTTTCTATACTTATTTTCTTTTGAATTCCAGAGGGATAATCTTTAACATTCCAAAGAGCTAAACTTGCAATGTGACTTGGAGCTAGATCAACTTCGATAACATACAAAACTCTGCTCCTTCACAGCTCCATCCCCAAACTTTCCTGTTATTAAAACATAAAATCATATCTTTATACATCATTAGATTCCTCTTAAATTATGTAGAAACCAAAATACTCGATTACAAATCAAAGCTACAATAATGTCACCTTTTACCCTAATAATTTTAATGTATTAGTCTCTCAAACAGGTAGAATTTTAAATGAGGAGTTACAAGTCATGGTTACAAACCAGTTCTTTTTTCATTCAAATCTTTATTGGTACATTATGAATACACATCATATCACATTCAACATTAAGAGTTTGTATCAGAATATGACACGACTTGATTCTCATTTTCCTCTCCCCCATCCCGTAACCCTCCACCCCTTATATACATAAGTTTTGTTACCTTTTTTATTACTATCACATTCTTTTTCCCCTCATTATTTACCCCTACACCCTATTTCCTTTTAAATATTTTCTATTTCACAATATCAACTCTGTATACTAGAACTCATTTACTTCTTCATTTTCTCATACCAGAGAAAAGATATGATATTTACACATCCGTGACCTATTTATTTCCCTTCTGAGGATCTGTGCTCATATGCTCACCATTATCAGGATCTCTACTTCCCGCCCCAGCTTCCCTTTCCTAGCCAGCCTCCTTTCAGGTCGTCCATCAGCTCCTGTGAGCATTTCTCACTAGGCAAATCTTGTGGAGACAGACTGACCCCACCATTTTTGTTTCTCTAAGATGTCCTCATCACGCCCTCACTTTTGAAGGACAGTGCAGCCAGATGTACTATTTTCTTTCAGCACTTGCATGTAGCAGAAAGGGGCCTCCCTCCTTCATCCTGTCTATCCTTCCAACAGAGCGGAATAGGTTAGAGGGAGGAGGGCAGGAGGCCACCAGAAGCCCCTGAAGCACATGAGACAGCCCCAGGGCCAGCGATGAGGCAGGCAGCAGCCCTAATGGAGTCAGCCTGACCGCTTCCTTCCTGACTCTGGCCTTGGTCATGCCGCTTACCCAGAAGCAGCTCCGCCAGACAAGTAGAGCAGCCCGGCTGTGCGTGAGCTCACAGAACAATGGAAACAGATGCACGGCTCAGAAGACAGCCCACTGCAGAAGGTGGCTATGGACAAGGACTCATCCCCAGCAACCTGAAGATCAGGGCTCACCACCAGCTCTGGTGCAGACAAGGCCCTGTTAGTCTCCACCACACAGAGAAGGTTTTTCCCCTGCAGTGCCACCTCCTGACCCAAAGGTTTCACTTTTCCTCTCCAGTGCTGACCTCTCTCCCCTGAGCTGGTCTCTCCACCAGGCCAGCCTCCACCTCTGCCTCTTTCTCTCCTGCCTGAAAAGTCCCCAGGGAACATGCAGCTTGATTCATCCCACCCTGTTCCTAGCTGCTGCCCATTCTCAAATCTAACTCCAAGACCTTACTCCCCAGGAGAGCCACTCCAGGCTCAGACCCTGCAGAACTTCAGTGTCCGCACACTGTATGACAAGCTTGAGGACCAGAGTCTGCATGTGGCTGCCCAGCTGAGTAGGCATCAAAGGGACGCACTGGCCTTCTACAGGGCTGCTGGTGAGCAGCTCCAAAGGCTCCAGGTCTGCCCCTGTCCTAGACAATGAGTGCGGAGTCCCCTTTCTGGATACTGCTTGAGCCCACTGGCTTCTTGTCACTAAGAGTGACATAGCCTTTGTTTTCCCAGGACTTTCTGCAAGGCCTCAGCATGACAGACCCGAGTGCTCTGGGAAGGGATGGACAACAGGAGACTGGGGCCAGAGATGCTGTTCTGACAAAGACAGGTCAGAGTGCGTCATCACAGGGCAGCCACACTGTTGCCTCTCCCAAGGAGCACCCGCCACATGCTGTAGGTGAGTGGCAAGAGACCACAGGGACAAGTGGAATCACACAGCATTACCTGTCAAGCCTGACCTTTCTCTATACCAAGGGCAGGCTTTGCAGAGGTGATTCAGTTAACCAGGCACAGCCATCTTCTTGTTAGCAGCATGAGGCACCAAAGAGTTCCCCCAGGGGGAACTCTTCCAGCATGACCACTGGTCCTAAGCCCACAGGGCATCTGGCCTAGGAAGGACCAGACCCCCTCCTGCAGAGGCAAGGTCTTGGGACTCCACTTTTGATACAGCCAACTGAGCCAGGTTCTTGTGTAGAAGGAAAGAATTCTTAAGCATATATCTCATCATAGGTCATGAGCTTATTGAAGATCTCTGGGCAGTAGTAGAAACAGGCAGAAGGGTGAAATGGATAAGAAAGTGTCTTTGTAACTCAAACTTTCAGTACATAGAGGGTCGGACATCCTCTGGTCCTTGGTCCCTCCCACTGTCTCTCTTTACTGGGATGTCTACAATCTCATGACCTACATAAGCCTGAATAATCATGAAGTTGTTGTGGCAATTATGGTTGAGTGGAGAGAAGGGAGGTGGCTCACACACTCCCCGTCGTCGGACGATGGAAGCATTGGTGACAGTTAGAGTGCTGTAAGTTGACAGCTGAACAAAGTGGCTCAGTTCCTTTGTTCCTGCTTTCAGTAGGGCTTCTCTCCCATGTCCCCACAGATGCTGCTTTTAGCACAGGACAAGCTTCTTCCCACTTAATGCATTCTATTGTGACAGGGCACGTGTGAGTGATATCAGCATCCTCCCTATACTCAGTGGGAGAAACTGAAGCTCAGAAGCATACAGTATCCACCAAGTTAAGGCTAGTGGTCTCATCTCTGCCACACTCTCTGCATGCCTCTCCCACCTCAGGCTGAAAGGTATGAGATCTTACCTGAGCGGGCCCAGCTCTGGTCCCCGGAGCCCAGCCTCAGGCTTTCCTGGGAGCTCCTGGCTCTTCTGGGGCATAGGCTGCCAACCTGGCTGAGCCCTCACTCCCTTCATCCTTGGTGAAAATCGCCCTCCAGAAAGAGGTAGAGCCATGGACATATGTTTAGGCCTGAGATTGTTTTACCTATGACCTTGTCCTTGGGTCACATCTTTCATGACTCCTGTCTCTCCAGACTGTGATGTCAGAAGCCCTGTGCAGCACTGTCCATATTGAAAACCTGGGAGTAGAGGCCTCTATGACCTTCTCTCTAAACCAAACACCCTTCTTGGGCTTCCTGTTAGTACACTCAGAGACTATGAGAAGGAAGAAAGCCACTTTCCTCTGAAAGCTGCCTGAGAAAAGCTGTGAAGCTCCAGGTGCAGGGGCTGAACGAAGCTCATCTCCAATCTGGGGATCACCAGCTTCAGAGAGGGTATTTCAGATTGTTTCTTGGGGATGAACATTTGCTTTTTCCAGAAAATCAGGATGTAAATAAATTCTATCAAACAAGAAAAGTAACAGCTAGTCAACCCCTTAGGGAAACTATGCTCTGTAACCTGGGAAACCAAGCTGTGGAGGATTTCGCACTATCCCTGCTGCATCCCATAAGGGTGCTCCTGGCGTGTGCAGGTCAAAGGAAGCAGCAGGCACAAGAGCAAGGCAGGAGGAGAGAGAAGGTGACAAAGGGGACACTGACATAAGAAATGGACAGGGCTACAAACAACTCTGGTTAAGCACAAGCCAGAAACAAACTGAGAGGTATAGGGAAGAAAGATGTGCACAACGGAAGCACGTAGACCCGCAGCACCACTGCCTAGAGTCAAGGCTCTGCCTGCACCACTGCACACTGACCTATGACCACCTCAGGGAGCGGGAAAGGGAGCGACTGCAGCACGGAAGGGAAACAGAAATGGAAGGCAAGAAGCACATGCTCCGCCTAACGAGGTAGCAACCAAGGCCGAGGGAAGTACTTATGGTCTGAGGCATGTGTGCGAGCTGAGGTGAGCTATGTCACGGTTTCTTGGTCCTGGCTCCTTCCCCAGGCTGCACCCCCAGCGTCTCTCCCCTGGGCTTTCAGCCAGAGCTTGACAGAGCCATTGCCGCCCTCGCTTCTGTACTTTCTCAGGCACAGGGGCCACTGGCTGGGACCAGCAGGAAGGTAAGAGGCCGCAGAGGCAGCTCGCCATGTCCACATGTGCAAAGCCCCCTGCTTTTCACCCCGGCCCGCAGATGTGCTTGTGCGTCCACTTAGACCCCTGTCCGAGGCTCTCACAAACAACCACACCATGCCTGTGTGTTGACAGTCCTACGCGCCCTGGCGCCTGCTCTCCCGGATGGCCCCTACTCTGGTCCGGACCCAGAGTGCTCTGTCTGTGCTCATTCGTGCTGCCTGTTCTTCCCAGGCTTCGGGTCAGTGCGGGGAGCAGCCTCCATCTAATAGCCAGCACCCTCCACGCCTGATCAGCCAGCCTCCACCCTCCTCCCAGGAGCCTCTGAGCACAAGGTATGGGGGGGCTGCCCAAGCGTCCCCAGAGCAGATGCACTCCCAAGGGTGGCCCTCAACCTCCCAGCTGTGACAATTCTATTTTTCATAACCACACAAATCCCCAAAATTTAATGGCTTAGCCCACATAGATCCCAGAATACTTAGTTAGCCTGGCCCCCACTTCAGAAATATTTGAGATTAAACTTCCAGCCATAACTCAGCTGGCCTGTTCTAGATAGAGTGATGGTGGTCAATAAGGGAGGACATTTACCAGCAACCAGGACGCCTGACCACACTCACACCTCCCCTCCAGCCCTGATGGAGCAGGAGAGCAGCTGCCACAGCTAGCCAGACAGACCCAAGAGGAAAAACCTTTCCTTCCTCCTATGTGGTCCACCTGCAGGGCCCTATAATTAGATTAACAAAAACCAGATCAGCAAGAGAAAACACAGGGTGTTTCAAGAAGGTGCCCTGGGTAGGCTACAGGGGGAGAGGGATGGTGATTCAAGGGGCCAGCTGTGAAAGGACTTGAATTTCTGCAGCACCTTACCGAGGGAATAGCGCATGTCTACAGAAAGAGCAGAACAAAAGAGGGACTTGAGTTCCCAGGGTAGCAAGTTATCAGAAGGTAAAC
Source organism: Petromus typicus (assembly GCA_004026965.1). Taxonomy (NCBI): domain Eukaryota; kingdom Metazoa; phylum Chordata; class Mammalia; order Rodentia; family Petromuridae; genus Petromus; species Petromus typicus. The sequence goes on from PVIR01004750.1 coordinate 61,266, forward strand.
ATCTGGGGAAACGCATGGAAGACAAGGGCCTGGCGAAGGGGGTGGGAGCAACTTTACACATCTGCAACCTGCTTGTAGGGCGGCGGAAGGAGGAAAGCTTTTCCTGATCCTGCTTCCCAGTGGTCTCAGCTCAAAATACTTTGTGAACCAATGTGGCAGCTTTAGGGGTGCAGTATGTTCCCCCCACTGATAAGCCCTGCCAAGAGAAGCGGAGTTCATGCATTCAGGCTGCAGCTTCAAAAGGATTTTTAGCCTCCTGGTGCTATTCACATCGAATCTTCTGTGACTTCAGACTCCTCGGGCTGGAGTGAGCCGTGACGGGGCCCCTCGCTGGTCCCCATGGGTACAGAGCCGGAGAGGGCCCTTTCTCTTCTCTCTCTCAGACCCCAGCAAGATCCAAAACCTCTGCAGCTTCCCCAGGGTGATATTAAGGGAAGAAGCACCCAAAGCGGAGCTCCTGGGCCATGGACTGTCAAGGCTGGCTTTGGGCATGGAGCTGAGGCTGAACTACAGGTAGGTGCCGCCCCTACCTGCCATGGGCTGGATTCAAACTAGCAATGATTCTACCTCAGCCCACCAAGAGCTGGCATGACAAGCATATGGCCCCACACTCAACACATTTTTTTTTGATAACCTCCATATTGTTTTCCATAATGGCTGTATTAATTTTACATTCCCACCAACAAAGTAAGTTTCCTGTCCTCTGCATCCTTACCAGCAATGATATTTTTTTGTTACTGGTAATAGCTATTTCAACTGTGGTGGTACAATATCTCTCTGAAATTCTGAGTTGCATTTCTCTCATGATTAATGAATGTGAAACATCTCATGTACTTTATGGCCATTTATGTACTCTCATTTTTAAAATGTCTACTCAGGTCTTTTTCTTATGCTGTAACCATCTGGTTTACTATTTTTTGTTTAGGGGATTGCTTTCTGTTTTGCTATCATATTGAGTTTCTCATATTTTCTAAAAACTAATTCTTTATTGGATGAATAACTTTCAAATATTCCTTCCCATGCGGTAGCTTGTAGATCATTCATATCCTTGGTAAAATTATTCTGCATCTGCTTAGGTGACTATGTGCTTTCTGTCCTTGGTTTTGTTAATGTAATAGATTACCTTTATTTATTTGAATATGTTAAACCATCCCTGCATCACTAGGATGAATCCTATTTGATCATGGTGTACAATTTTCTTGATGATTAGCTGCATTTGGCTTGCTAGTACCTTACTGAAGAGTTTTGTGTTTCTGTCCATGAGGAAGACTGGTCTGTAGTTCTCTTTTTTTTTGTTAGATCTTTGTTTGGTTTTGGTGTCAGGGCAACACTTGCTTCTAGGAATGATGTTGGAAGTATTCTTTTTCTCTCAATTTTGCTAAACTTTTACCAGTAGTGGCATTAGATCTTCTCTGAAGTTCTTTAGACCTTACCACCTAATCTCTCAGGACCTGGGCTATTCTTTGTTGTTAATTTTTTGAAGTTTGTTTCATTTTGTTTGGTTGGTTGGTTCATGGATTTGTTGGTTGGTTTTGATTTTTACTTCTTCAGTTTTATTTATTAATTTGGGGTTATTTAGAATCTTACATCTTCTTGATTCAATTTTGGTAATTCATACACCACAAGGAATTTGTTCATTACTTCTGAATTTTCCTACAAGGTCTCAAGGATGATATTGATGGTCTTGTGGATTTCTGCAGGATCCATTCTGATTTCTTCCTTTTCATTCCCAATTAAATGGGAATGGATCTTTTTTTTTTCCTTTTTTCAATAAGTTGGCTAAGGGCTTCTATATTTTACTTAACCTTTCAAGATTAAGATGAACTCTGATTCCTTGATTATTTGTGTTGTTTTCTTAGTCTTGATTGCATTGATTGTTGTTTTAATTTTTATAATTTCCTCCTTTATATGCACTTTGGAGGTTAGGTTGCTCTTCTGTTTAGAAATTTGAAGTTCAACATTAGATTATTTGAGCTTTCTCCCTTTTTCTGATATGGCTATTTGGTCATTTGGTCTTTTAAGTTTTGATGTGTTGTATTATCATTGACATTTCTTTTTAGAAACTTTTAGAACATTTGTTCTTTAATCTGTAAACCACCGGTTGTTCAGTATGGTGATATTTAATTTCTGTGTGTTTATGTAACTTTTATGGTTTCTTTTATTGTTGATTTCTAGTTTAATTGTGCTATGATCTGCTAATATGCATGGGATAATTATAATTCCATTACATTTAATCAAGGATGTTCTATGTGTTATCATGTGGTCTGTTTTGGATGAAGTCTCTGTGTGCTGCTGAGAAGAACGTACATTCTATTTTTGTTGGGTGGAATACTCTGTAATATCTATTAAATCCATTGATCAAAGGCTTGGATCAGCTCTGATATTTCTTTATTGATTTTTTGGGGTCTAGTTGATCTGTATATTCGTGACAGTGTCATATTTAGATTCCCAGTTACAATTTACTGGTGCTTATCTGATATTTCATATCCATTAATGTTTGTGTTAGTCAAGTATACTGGTATTTGGAACATATATGTTTATGATTGATATCTCTTCCTCTTGGATTGTTCCCTTAAGAGCAAAGGCAATTTTATATAACAAAGGCAAGGCAAGGAGCATAATAATCACCAACTTGAAATTAAACTGCACAGTTACTTTTTTTTTTTTTGAGACAGAGTCTCACTTTGTAGTTTAGGCTGGCCTGAGCTCAGCCTCCAACTTACATCACAGCAATCCTCCTGCCTCTGCCTCCCGAGTGCTGGGATTACAGACATGAGTGACTATGCCCAGCACTGTGGTATGTGGTACTGGTTGCTGCTGGGGTGAGTCTCCACACCCAGTACTGTATATGGTTACCAGGGGATTGAACCCTGGGCCCTTGGGCTTGCATGACAGATGCCGAAACCACTGAGCTAAATCCCCAGTCCCATAGCTACTATTATTTTTAAAAAGCCTGGTACTGGAAAAGAAAACAGATCTGAGAATCAATAAAGGAAGGTGGTAACCTTCTTTGTTTCCTCGGTTTTATCTTGACCATCAATCTTGGCTTGAAATCCATTCTGTCAGCAAATAATATAGCTACCTCTGCTTTTTTTTTCAAGGTTCCTGCTACACAGGGCACTATTTTCCACCCTTTGGCTTTCACTTTATGAATTTTTTAAGTTAATGTGTTTCTTGTATGCAACAAATTGTTGGATCTTGTTTCTTTCTTTTTTTTTTTTTTTTAGGTTTTTTGAGACAGGGTCTCGCTTTGTAGTTCAGGCTGGCCCTGAGCTCAGCCTCAAACTCATCACAGCAATCCTCCTGCCTCTGCCTCCCGAGTGCTGGGATGACAGGCGTGAGCCACCACGCCCGGCACTGTGGTATGTGGTACTGGTTGCTGCTGGGTGTGAGTCTCCATACCCAGTATAGGTATGTGGTTACCGGGGATCGAACCCAGGTCCTTGCGCTTGCAAGACAGGCGCCGGAACCACTGAGCTAAATCCCCAGCCCTGGATCTTGTTTCTTGATCCTTTCTGTCAATTTTTTCTTTTGACTGGTGAGTTGAGTCCATTTACATTAATATGTATAGCTCATATGTATTGACTTACTCTTGTCTTATTCTTATATTGACTTATTCTTATTTTCCTGTTCTTGATTTCCTTTTCTTCTCTTTCTATTTAACTGCCTTGCTTGATGAGTTCATTCCATTGGGATTCTTGGAATTGGTGTCTTTTTCTAGAATATTCATCAGAACTTTTATAGTGGTGGTTTGTGGTTATGAATTTCTTTTTTTTTTTTTTGAGACAGGGTCTCGCTTTGTAGTTCAGGCTGACCCCGAGCTCAGCCTCAAACTCACATCACAGCAATCCTCCTGCCTCTGCCTCCCAAGTGCTGGGATTATAGGCGTGAGCCAGCACGCCCGGCACTGTGGTATGTGGTGCTGATTGCTACTGGGGTGAGTCTCCACACCCAGTATTGTATGTGGTTACCAGGGATCGAACCCGGGGCCCTTGCGCTTGCAAGACAGGCGCCAGAATCACTGAGCTAAATCCCTGGCCCTGTGGTTATGAATTTCTTTGGGGATCATTTATATGGAACTGTACTTCTTCATCTATATATTTTTTAAGTAATTAAGTTTATTGGTGATTTTAAGTATACATAATGATCATAACAGAGAACTTGTGTCTGTACATGATATATGTTGATTCTTATTTTTTCTCATTTCCCTACCCTCCTTTCAACCCTTCTTTTGTCCTTATTTGCAAAAGCTCTTTTTTCTTCCCATTTTTTTCCTTTCCTTTCTTCCCTTTTCCCCACACCCCTGCCTACTTCCCTTATTTATTTGAACATTTTCTTCCTATTTCACAATATTTATTATCTATTTTGGTCTCATTTACACTTTCAGTTTCTCACACCAGAGAAACAATGTGGTATTTACACATGTTTGTGTGATTTATTTCACCTGAGTATGGTCTTAAGATCCATCCATTTCACTATAAACCTCTGAAGTTTATCTGTCATTATAACTGAGTAGTACTCCATTGTATTAAAACACACACACATGTTCTTTATCCATTCATCAGTTGATGGACATTTAGGCTGTTTCCAAGATTTATCTATTACAAATTATGCCACTATAAATATGGATGTACATATGTCACTATGGTACTATGCTTCTAATTCTTTCAGAAAGATATCAAGAAGAGAAACAGCTGGACAAATGGATCCTCTAATTTTAGTTTTTTGAAGAATCACCACGCTGATTTTCACAGTGGTTGCACCAGTCTACACTCCCACCAGCAGTGAACAAAGGTTTCTTTTCTCCTCAAAGTCTCAAGACATTGGTTTTTGGTTGATTTCTTTCTTTTTTTATTTTTTATTTTTAGGCTTTTTTTGAGACAGAGTCTCGCTTTGTGGTTCAGGCTGGCTCTGAGCTCAGCTCCAGTTCACATCACAGCAATCCTCCTGCCTCTGCCTCCCGAGTGCTGGGATGACAGGCGTGAGCCAAAACACCCAGCACTGTGGTATGTGGTGCTGGTTGCTGCGGGGCATGAGTCTCCGTGCCCAGTATGGTACGTGGTTACCGGGATGGAACCCGGGTCCTTGTGCTTGCAAGACAGGCGCCGGAACCACTGAGCTAACTCCCCGGCCCTGGTTGATTTCTTGACAGCAGCAATTCTTTCTGGAGTAAGATAAAATTTCAATGTTGTTTTAATTTGCATTTAATGAGTGATCAGTGATGTTGAACATTTTTTCATGTATTTATTTGCTGTTTCTACTTCTTCATTGGGGAAGTGTCTTTTTTATTTTAGGTGCCCATTTTTTGATTGGGTCTTTAAATTTGGGGGACTGGGCCGGGGAGTTAGCTCAGTGGTTCCGGCACCTGGCTTGCAAGTGCAAGGACCCTTGTTTGATCCCTGGTAACCACATAACAATACTGGGCATGGAGACTCACACCCAGCAGCAACCAGTACCACATACCACAGTATAATCCCAGCACTCAGGAGGCAGAGGCAGGAGGATTGCTGTGATGTGAGTTTGAGGCTGAGCTCAGGGCCAGCCTGAACCACAAAGCAAGACCCTGTCTCAAAAAACCTAAAAATAAATAAATAAATAAATAAATTTGGGGGACTGATTTTTTGAGTTCCTTATATGTTCTAGATTTTAGTCTTTTGTCTGAGGAGCAGTTGGTAAAATATTTTCCCACTCTGTGCACTCCCTTAATTCTAACAGTGGCTTCTCTTGCTGTGCAAAGGTTTTTACTAAAATAGATCCCAATTGTTCATTCTTTGTGATAGTACCTATGCAATTTAAGTTTTGTTCATAAAGTCTTTGCTTATACCAACAATGTCTTCAACAGTTCTATCTAATCTACCTTCCAGCAGATTTAGTGTTTCTGTTTTAATATCTATACCTTTCATCAATTTTGATTTTAGTTTAGTGTGTGGTGGAAGATAAGAATCCAGTTTTAATCTTCTATAAGTTAAAGCCTAATTTTCTAGTGCTATTTATTAATGAGGCTTTTTCCAATGAAAATGTTTGGCACCTTTGTCAAAGATAAGGTGCCTGATTATGTTTAAACTTGTTTCTGCATCTTCTAATCTCTTTTATTGATCCTCAGATCCATTTTCTTTTCTAGTACTGTGCTTTTTCTTTTTTTTATAATAGTAGCTGGTAGTATAATTTCAGGCTGGTGGTTATGAGGCTGCCTGTCTTGCCTTTATTGTGTAGAACTGCCTTTGCTCTTCTGGGTACCTTCAATATGACTTTAGGATTGTTTTTTCTAATTCTATAAGATATGCTGTGGGAATTTTAGTTGGAATTACATTAAATCTGTATAGCAATTTTGAAAGTATGGCTGTTTTCACTATATTGATTCTTATCAGAATCAAAAGATATCTTTCCATTTCTGATTATCCTCTTTGATCTCCTTTTTCAGAATACTGTAGTTTTCAGTGTAGAGGTCTTTTACTTCCCTCATTACATTGATTCCTACATATTTCATTTTTAAGGATGCTATTGTGAAGGATGTTGTTTCACTAATTTCTCTCAGTGAGTTTGTTATTCATGTACTACTGATTTGTAACTGTTTACTCTGTATTCAGCTATGCCATGGAATTTGGTTACAAAACCTAGAAACGTTTTGATGGATTTGTGGGATCTTTTATGTAGAGTATAATGTCATCCACAAATAATGATATTTTAATTTCTTCTTTTCCTACTTGTATTCCTTTTACTCCTTTTTCACTTCTGATTCCTGCAGCCAGGGTTTCCAGAACTATATTGAATAAGAGTGGTGACAGTGGACACGATTCCCAATTTTAGAGTGAAAGTTTTCAGTTTTTGTCCATTTAGTATTGTTGAGGATTTCTGCAATTATATTTGTTAGGGAAACAGACCTGTAGTTCTCTTTTTTTGGTTGGATCTTTCTCTGATTTTTGTAATCAAGGCAAGGTTTCCTTCTATGAATGCATTTGGGAGCATTCCTTCCCTCTCAATTTTGTTAAAGAATTTGAGAAGTAGTGGCATTAGATCTTATTTAAAGTTCTTCAAGAATTTAATAGTGAATCCATTAGGATCTGGACTTTTTTTTAATAGTTTTTTTATGATTTCTTCAATGTCTTTAATTTATATTGGTTTAATTAGAATTTTTATATATTTTTGATTCAGCTCTGGTAATTCATATGGGTCTAGGAATCTGTCCTTTTCTTTTGTGTTATCCATCTTATTAGAATGAAGATTCTCCAAGTAGGAGTTGATGATCATGTGGAATCTGCAGAATCTAGTCTGATTTCACCATTTTCCTAATTGCATGGATTTGAGTCTTTTCTTTCCTTTTCCTGATAAGGTTGTCTAAGAGTTTGCCAATTTTATTTAATCTTTCAAAGAACCAACTCTTCAATTCATTGCTTCTTTGTACCAATTTCTTAGTCTTAGAATCAGTGTATTGCTCTGATTCTATTATTTCTTCCCTGGAATGAGCTCTGGGTTTGACTTGCTCTTCATTTTTTAGAACTTTGTGGTTCAGCATTAGGTTATTTATTTGAGCATGTTCTCCTAATGTGGGTACTCACCACTACAAATTTCCCTCAAAGGCCTGTTTTCATCATGTCCCATATATTCCAGTATGTTTTATGACATTTTCATTTAATTGTAGAAGCTATCTAACTTCTTCTTTGATTCATCTCTAACCTACTGGTTGTTCAGGAGGTTAGAGATGGTTGGAGTAGCTTAGAGATGGTTGGAGTAGCTTTATTGCTAGTTTAGAATCCTTAGTTTAGAATCTTACTTAATTTTCATGTGTTTATGAAGTTCTTGTGGTTCCCTTTGCCATTGACTTTCAATTTCATTGCACTATGGTCTGATACTATGCATTGGATAATTTTAATCCCTTTGCATTTACTTAAATACGTTCCATGAGGTAGCATGTGGTCTATTTTGGAGAACGTCTTATGTACAGCAGAGAAGAATGTGTATTCTGATGTTGGTGGGTGGAACACTGTACACATACATTAAGTCCATTTGTTCAAAAGGTTAGTTCTGGGCTGCGGATTTAGTTCAGTGTTGTTGTCACCTGCCTTGCAAGTGCAAGGTGGTGAGTTCAATCCTTAATAACACAAAAATTTAAAAAAAAAAAGATTAGCTCTTGTCTAATATTTCATTGTTGATTTTTTAATCTAATTGATGATCAATTTGTGACAGTGGGATAGTGAGGTCTCCCATTACAATTGTATTACAATTGTATTAGTGTTTATTTGGTTTTCCATGTCTGTTAATTAGTGTTATTTGGCTTTTAATGTCTGTTTTGTATAGTTGGGTACATAAGTACTTGGTGCATTTAGAATTGTAGTTTTTATTCCTTCCTCGTGGATTGTTCCCTTTGCAAAGATGTAGTGACATTTGTCTCTCTTAGTCTTGGTTGGCTTGAAATTCATTTTGTTTGTTCTGCTTTTTTCTGGGTTCCTGTCACATGGAGTATTGTTTTCCATCCTTTGACATTCAGTCTATAAATTTCTTTCTTTTTTTGTTTTTGTTTTTGTTTTGTTTGTTTGTTTGTTTTGAGACAAGAGCTCACTTTCGTAGTTCAGGCTGGCCTTGAATTCATGATGATCCTCTTGCATCTGCCTCCCCAGTGCCGGGATTATAGGTGTGTGCTACCATGCCAGTTTATCTCTTGGTATTTTTTTAAAAACCTTCCTTTTCATGAGCATTAACTTCAATCCTGTGTTCTATATATGATATTTGTTCTTCACATTAGCTCATTCTGTGGTGTATATTTTCAAAGGGATTTTTAATCTCCTGGATATGTGCTTGAATCTGTTCCACAGACTACATTTCCTTCCTATGCTAGGTATTCATGGTTTCTGTCATTTTCCTAAGCTCTTCTATTTTTTAAATCTGCATTTACTCTAGAATCACTAATCGTATCTCTCATGACGGTCACCCTCTCTGTAGTCAACTGAGAAATTATTTTTAATTTTACTTTTTCTAGAGCCTCATTCATCTGCTTTGCTACTTCTGCTATTACTCCTTTAGACTGTTGAAGTGGGCGGCTTTGGGATTTGCCTTTGGTGGGATGGAAGTCTGTGGTTGCATCTTGTTTAAATATCTTCTCATTGTCTTTCATGTGTATGTTTGTTTAATTTAATTCCTGGGTTAATGCTTGTAGATTGATTATGATGAGTAGCTTTATTGCTAGTTTAGAATCCTTAGGAAAGAACTACTTCTTAGAAGTGTCTTCAAGGTGTAGCTGCCTTTGGGAGTTTTGAATCTGTTGCAAGATCTTACTTCTTCAATTTATTGGAGATGAAAAGTTGCTGCCTACCTGTCCTACCTCCTGCTTCGGATACTGGCCTATAGTATTTTTAGCAACCTTAGGTAATCTCAGTCTTTGCATACTGGGAGAACAATTGATTAAAACAATTATTGGCATACTATAGTAATTATTAATTTTACCACCTTTAATTGTATGAGCTAAATTTGAGATTGTATAATAAAATCAAAAAAATGTGTGAAGTAAATAAGCTCTGAGTATAGTTATTTTAAAGGAAAATTTTAAAGGAGTTAGAGGGGAAAATAAAAAATAGAAAAAGAGGAAGGGATTAGAGGCAAGGCTAGAGGACAAAGGAAAATCACACACACTTTGGGAAACTGGTGGAGAAGATACGAGGGAAAGAGAAGGAATGAAGTAAAAACAAGAACATAACAAAAGAACAAAAAAATTGGAAACTATGTTCACACTCGTAAATATAAGAACAATCAACAAAAAAAACAAAAGAAAAGAAAAAATATGCACTTCAGAGGTGTGTCTCTGCTGTCACTGACAGACAGCATGGGCAGCATAGATATCTGAGTTGGTTAATCCCAGCAAGTGCACTGTGGCTGTACAGCAGAGTAGATAGTAATTTCACCAGGCCTACACCATTAGCTCCACTGCAGTTCAAGCTGATTTCTGGCTGTGGGGCTGGAACTGGATGTATGGAGGCTGTAACAGTCCATGACTCTCTCCTGGCAGCCTGACCTCTTGCTGATTTGAAATCTGACACTGACACTGGAAGCCACTAGATGGAGCCAGTCCACAGCTCTTCTGAGCTCACTTAGCCCCTCTCCAAGATGGTTACCAGCCAATTGCTCTCTCCTAGGAGAAATGTAAGCCTCAGTAACTCACTAACTGCTGCAGTCTGCTGTGCACCACGCAGCTCCACTGCTGCATTTTTCCATGGAGGCCTCTAGGGTCAATAAGTGGTCATGGTTCAGCGGTAGGTTTGAACTACCCTTCTCGAGGAGTGAGTCCAGCCTCAGGAAGGACGTCCTGGCTGCTATCTCCTTCTCTGTTGGAGACTCTCTCTGTGTTCTAGCCATGGATTAATTCTCACTTCAGATACTGGGTCCCAGGGACTCACTTTCCTCTTTCTAATCTTCCTCATGTTGCTTTATTCCAGTGCCTGGCCATCAAATCTCAGAGAGGCCCTCTCACTGCTGCTTACCACTCCATCTATTTAGGAGATTGTTTTGTGGGCTGCATCAGTCTAGGTTGGAGGCTGGTTTTTTTAATGCTTGAAATACTTGACTCTAAGCTCTCCTTGACTTAAGGGTTGTGTTGAGGTGTCTGCGGTGATTGTTTGTTTATTTGTTTTGTTTTGTTTGTTTTTTGAGACAAGTCTCACTAAGGAGTTCAGGCTCATCTTGAACTCACAATGTATTCCAGACTGGCCTGGTACTCATAGTCATCCTCTTGCCTCAGATTCTTGAGAGGTGATTTTAGAGGAGGATGTCTCTGTGACTGGCTGTCTGCTTCAAAAGGATTTTTCTTTATAAATGATTTGTTTCTTTTCTCCTGCAGCTTTTAATGATCTGTTCTTGTATTGAATTTCTGAAATCTTGACTATTATATGCCTTGGTGTATTTTTTTTTCTGATCATGATGATTTGGATTTCTATATGTCTCATTTATCCATATCCTAAGTTCTTTTTTCCATGCTTTCAAATGTTTTATTACTTGTTATTACATTGTCATTTGTAATTACTTTGTTATTACATATTTTTCATGCCCTTTGTGCTATCTTCTGGTTCATCATTGATTTCACTTAACCTTAAGTCATACTTCTTTGCATTGTCTAATAGCTATTGTATTGATTTTTTCTATTTCTTATTATTTTTAATTGATTTTATTGGTACATTTTGTACATACATTACAATCACATTCAACATTGAGGATTTGTACCCGTACATGACACACAATGATTTTCATTTTATCCCATTCCCCTGCCCTACCTATAACCCCACACACACATAAATAAACTTTGTTTCCCTTTTTGCCATCAATTTTTTTTCCTTCTTTACTTTCCCCTACACCCTACTTTCCCTTTTCCCTTTGAACATTTTCTCCCCATTTTATTATATCTATCACACATTTTGGAACTCATTTACAGTAGAGAAGCAATATGATATTTACATATCTGTGTTCTATCTATTTTACTTATGAGTACTTTCTCAAGGTACATCCACATAAGTATAAATTACTCAAATTTGTCATTCTTTATGGCTCAGTGATACTCTATTTTATTTTTTAAAAACTACATCTTTATCCAGTATCCACATGAGCATTTGGGCTATTTCCAAGATTTAGCTATTACAAATTAAGCTGCTATAAATATGGGTACATATATATTGCTGTGATATGATGCTTTTAATTCTTTCATGAATATACCTATCAGGGAAAGAGCAGGTCAAATAGGACCTTTGATCCTAGTTTCTTTTTAGGAATCTCCACAGTTATTGCAACAGTCTACATTCCCACCAACAGCAGAAAAGTGTTCCTTGCTCCCCTGTCCTCACTAGTATTTGTTGCTGGTTGGTTTCATGATACCAGCCATTCTTTTGGAAGTAAGATGAAATCTCAGTGTGGTTTTCATTTGCATCTATCAATTGACCAATGTCGAGCATTTCTTCGTAAGTTTCTTTGCTGCTTTAATGTTATTCTTTGGGCTAGTTCCTGTGTTTCTGAGGTTTTGTTCATAAAGTCCTTCCTACCCCAAAGTCTTCAGGAGTTCTACCTAACCTATCTCCCAGCAGGTTTAGAGTTTCTGTTTTATTATTTAGATGTCTAATCTACTTTGATTTTATTTTAGTGCATGGTGAAAGATATGAGCCCAGTTTTAGTCTTCAGCAGGTTGAAACCCAGTTTTTCTAGCAGCATTTATTGAAAAGACTGTCTTTCTCCACTGAGGGTATTTGGTTCCTTTGTCAAAGATGAGATGGCTTACTTAGTATGTCTGGAGTTGATTCTGCTTCTTCTAATCTGTTCCACTGATGCTCAGATTTGTTTCTTTGCCAGTGTCACACTTTTTATCACAGTGGCTTTGTTACATGGTGTCAAATTGGGGATTGTGATGCCCCCTGCCATGTCTTTCTTTGTTACCTAGAATTATTTTTGCTATTCTAGGTCTCTTCTGGTTCCAGATGAACTTGTGGATTATTTTCTCATTTTTTGAAAAATGCTGCTGGGATTTCATTGAGATTGCATTGAATCTATATAGTAGTTTGGGGAATATATAAATTTTGATAATATTGCTTTTTCCTACCCAGGAACAAGGGATGTGTCTCCATTTCCTGGTATCCTCTTTGATTTCTTTTTGCAGAGTAGAGATCATTCACCTCCTTTGTTAGATTTATTCCTAGATATTTCTCTTTTTTTTGCAAAAAATGAAAGATATTGATTCCCCAATTTCTCTCTCAATGTGTCAGCAAATAATGATTGTTTAACTTCTGCCTTTCCTATCTTTATTCCTTTTATTTTTTTCTCTTATCTAATCATTGTGGCTAATGTTTCCAGAACTATATATTTTTTTCAATTGAAATCTTTATTGGCACATTACATATACACATCATGATTGCACTCCACAATGGGGATTTGTACCAGTATAAGACATAACTTAATTTTCATTTTTTCCCATAGCCCTACCCACCCTACCACCCCCTATATACATAAAATTTGTTTCCTTTCTTTTTTGTTATAATTTCATTATTTTTCTCCCTTCATCCTATTTCACTTTGAATATTTTCTATTTCACAATATATAACATACAATTCTAAAACTCATTTACATCTTTATTTTCTCATACCAGAGAAAAGATGTGACCTATTTATTTCACTTATGAGGACATCCTCAAAGTATGTCCATTTAAGTATAAATGATCCAGAACTATATTGAACAAGGGTGGTGATAGTGAACACCTTTGCCTTGTTCCCGATCTTAGCATGAAAAGTTTCAGTTTGGGACAATTTAGTATGATGCTGGCTGTTGCTTTCTCATAAATAACTCTTATCAGGTTGAGATAAAGACCATTTGTTCCAATTTTCTGTAGGGTTTTAGTCATGAATGGATGTTGGATATGTGAAACCCATTTTCTACATCTATGGAGATGACCGTATGAATTTTTCCTTTAATTTGTTAACATAGTGTATTACATTTATTGATTTATGTACGTTGAACCATCCTTGCATTCCTGGGGTAAATCTACTTGGTCAGGGTGTATGATCTTCTTAATGATCTCTGTATTTTCCAGCATCTTTTGGGGGATTTTTGTGTGTATGTTTATTAGGGTCACTGATCTGTAGTTCTCTTTTTTGGTTAAGTCTTTCTCTGCTTTTTTAATCAAGATAATAGTTGCTTCCAGGAATGAATTTGGGAGTATTGCTACCCTTTGGATTTCATTAAACAGTTTAATTAAACTTCTGTTAAATTCTGTTTAATTAAACTTCTGAGCTAGTGCATTAGCTCTTCTCTAAAAGTCTTATAGAATTCAGCAGTAAAGCCATCAGAACTAGGACTTTTCTTTGTCAGTAGCTTTTTAGTTACATTTTCAATTTCACAAATTGATATTGGGGTGTTTAGTATTTTTATATCTTCTCCATTCAACTTTGAAAGTTCATATGTGTCTAAGAATCTATCCATTTCTTCTGTGTTTTCCATCTTATTGGAGTACAGATTCTCAAAGCAGATGTTTATTATGAATGGTTTCTGCTAGATCTGTGGTGATTTCCCCCTTTTTATTCCTGAATGCATGGATTTGAGCTATTTCCTTCCTTTTTTGGATAACGTTGGTGGTTTGTTAATTTTGTTTATTCTTTCTAAGAACCAACTCTTCAATTCGTTGATTTTTGTATCATTCTCTTAGTCTCCATTGCATTAATTTCTATTCTAATCCTTATAATTTCCTCAGTGTTATGAGCTTTAGGTTTGTCTCACTGTTCTTTCTGGTCGTGGGTGTGGAGCCTGTGTCCTTCAGCCTACAACAATGGGTGTCCCTGGCTGGCCTCCTGAATTTTTCCCACATTTGTCCCTCACTGAGTCACTTGAGATTTCAACACTAGGAACCCTGAGATGAAGCCAATTCATGACTGCTGCAAATCATGGGCACATCTGACTCCCCCCTAAAATGACATCCAACCAAGCACCCTCTCCAGGGGACATGGAAGTCACTTGGACTGAAGCTACTCACCAGCTATTGTAGCACTCACCATTCAGGGCTCAGTCCCACTGCTGCACTTCTCCTGGGAGGCCTCTGGAGTTTACCTGCTCTTGCTGTGTCTCTATAGTCTGATCCACCTTTATCACACCAAAAGCTAGGAGTAACCAGAGAGAAAGTATACATGGCCTCCTCCTTTTTCTGTGCTGAAGTCCATCTCTTCACTTTCTCTGGGGGCTCCCCCATTCCCTTCAGCCCTTTCTGGCCTCTGGGGATCTACCTCCCCTCCTTCTTTTCTTCCCCATGTTGTTATTTTCCAATGTCAGGATACTAAATCGTGGAGAAGTTGATTTGCTGCAACTACTGCTCCACCATCTTCCCAAATGTCCTCTGTGCCTATGTTCTCACACTCACGCAGTCTCCAGACCATCATTATTTTGAATTCTTTTGTCGATAATTTTATAGATTTCCTTTTCTTTATGATCTGTCGCTGGAGAGGTATTGTAAGCAAGTAGGTGGAGGAATGGATGGCTGAGTGAAAGAGTGGATGAAAGATGGGCAGACAGTGAATAAATGCTCCTGGCACTCCCTTTTTCCTGCATGCTATTCCTTTTCCGGAGAAGTCCTCCCCCACTCTTCTCCTGCTAACACCTGTGCACTCTTTACAGCTCATTTGAAGCGTCCTCTTTTCCAGAAAGCTCCCCCTGACCTCACCCACCAGGCTAGGTGTCCTGCCATTTGTTCTTGCTGCCCCCAATTCATCAAAATCCTCCAGCAGCTCTCCATGTTAGACCATAGGTCTGGGTTGACTTGTCTTCAGTTCCTAGCTCCCTGAAGGTGGCATCTGTCATTGAGATTTGTGTCTTGAGGCCTATTTTGGAGCAAGAGTGCAAGAAGAAAAAAATTGGGGTGGTACTGGGGATTGAACTCAGGACCTTGTGTTTCTAAGGTAGGCTTGGTAGAAACTTTTAATCAACTTAGAATAAAAGTAAAAGTGCTGAAGAAGCTGGCCTGGGATGTACTTGAACAGTAGAGTGTGGTGGGCACACCAGCCTTGGGGCGGGTCAGGAGGTGAAGTGCCTCTAGCTAGCATGTTTAAGTCCTCTGATTTGATTCTTATCACTGCAAAAGTAATTATCCCTTGTTGGGTGCGGTGCCGTGTATCTGTAGTCTCCACTACTCAAAGGCTGAGGCCAAAGGATCTTTGAGCCCAGAAGTTCATGCCCAGCCTAGGCAACATAATAAAATATTATCTCCAAAAGAAAGGGAAAAAAATGGAAAAAAGAAAGGAAGGAAGGAAGGAAGGA
>PVIR01004751.1:0-21621 GCA_004026965.1 Petromus typicus
AAACATCCCTTTTAGAAAGAGTACTATCTCCACTTCTGTTTAATGTGATATTAGAAGTCCTAACAAGGGTAATGAAATAAAGAAAAACTGAAAGGGGAAGATCTGGAAAAGATGCTGTTAGAAAAGTTACAATGTTATAAGCTACCTAACCTTACAATACGACTCTAGGGGTCGGCAGACTCTTTACTCAAAAGCCCCTGCCAGGTTCTGTTCCCCTTTACAGTAAAGGTCATATCTCTTAAAACTCAGGCCCCACCTTTCCTATAAACTCCCAAACTCAAGAGGGACCACGGAGCAGTCATCCCCTCCCCTAGGAACTCAGGCCAGCCACTCAGACCCAAGTTACCTTTAAACTCACCTATCAAGGAGAATCCCTCTGTTTGACCTGCGCGTGTGCGCATGCGCGCGCAAATCCAGCCCCTGTATGTCATTGACCCCCTCCCCTACTCTCTCTCTCTTCTCTTTTCTTTTCTCCTCTCCGCACGTCTCTCTTTCCTTTCCTTCCCGTTCCCCCTTGCTTTGCCTCCCCGGCCCCGGAGACTCCCTTTAATAAAATCTCCTGTCGGGTTGCCTGGTGTGAGGTGTGGTCGTTGAGCATGGTCGGGGTTTCCCTTTTTCTGCTTTAACACACTGGACATGGTGGCCCACAGCTGGGATCCTAGCACTCCGGAAGGCTGGGGCAGAGGACTGCCAGTTTGAGCCCAATTTGATCAACTTGGTGATTTAGCAAAAACCTGTCTTAAAATCAGAGTTGGGGGTGCAGCTCAGTGTTAAGACCCTGGGTTGAATTTCCAGTTCCACAAAAGGAAAAAAAAAATTGGAAGAAAAAGATTTTTTTCAGAAGCTGCCATTGTTTGAATATGTCATTATTTACATAAAAATAACTACCTACCCATCATTAAAGTACAGGTTTAGCAAGATTGCTAGATAAGATTAATATACTAAAGTTGTTGCATTTTTATACATCATTACAACTAGAAAATGTGATGAGAAGGCACCATGGGGTGGGGGGGCTAGTTTGCGTCCCAGGGATTGAACTCAGGCTCTTGTGCTTCCACAATAGGCACGGTTCCCCTTGAGTTAAATCTGCAACCCACCATTTTCATAGTCTGCGGGAATATATCTATCAAAAGATATGGAAGAATTTTGAAAAAGGGATTACAATATATTATTTTTATTTTCCCAACTTTTAATGGTGATAAAATATATAAGAAAAATTTAACAATCTTTTTCTCTTTTTTTTGAGACAGGGTCTCGCTTTTGTAGTTCAGGCTGGCCCTGAGCTCAGCCTAGAACTCACAGCAATCCTCCTGCCTCTGCCTCCCAAGTTCTGGAATTATAGGTGTGAGCCACCATGCCTGGCACTGTGGTATATGGTTCTGATTCCTGGTGAGAGTGAGTCTCCATGCCCTGCATTATTGTATGTGGTTACTGAGGATCAATCCTGGGCCCTTGCACTTTCATGGCAAGTACTCGAACAACTGAGCTAAATCCCCAGCCCTTTTTTTATTTTTATTTTTTTTTTTTTGTATTTTATTTTATTTACTGAGACAGTCTCACTAAATTGTCTAGGCTGGCCTTGAACTCAAGATCTTCTTGCCTCAGCCTCCAGAGTAGCTGGGATTACAAGTGTGCATCTCTATATAATTTCCTTCCTTTCTGAAGCTGAACACTATTTTATGGTGTACACACCATATTCTGCTTACCTACTTAGGTGTCAGTGACTAGGTGGGTTCTTCCACCTTCTAGCTGTTGTGAATAATGCTGCCACAAACGTCAGAGTCCTGTTGGGATATAGTTTCCAGAGCCATGAATAACTGGAGGTTTGCATACAGTCCTGGGTAAAGGAAGATTGTGTCAGAGGAATGTTAATATGGGGTACGTGATCCCTGAGATTCCAATGTAAATTGAATCTTTGACTTTGATGAGATTTCTTAAATGGGGAATAGAACAAAGAAGAGCCAAGAACAGCAGGTCATTTCTGAAGAGCAAAAGATTCGCCTGCCTACAGTTAGGACTTCCTGCCCTATGAAGACCTAAGTCCACGCTTCCTCCCACTCAGCCTGCTGGATTAACTGGCAGTGTCCACCCTGGGATGAGCCTCGCAGGGGTCATCTGCTTGAGCTCTTTGCTGGTGGTACTGTGCCGTGATGTTGAGCACATCATTTCCTCCTCAGTTTTCCCACGAAAACCTTGGTGGTTCTCCTGGGATAAAGCTCATGGAAGCTTTTCCATTGCTGGAGCCAATGCTAATTGTTATTTTTCAATCAATCCACAGATGTTTATGGAAGCCAATCTTTAAAGCACTTGGTTGAGGGGCCGGGGAGTTAACTCAGTGGTTCTGGCGCCTGTCTTGCAAGCGCAAGGGCCCGGGTTCGATTCCCCGGTAACCACATACCATACTGGGTGTGGAGACTCACACCCAGCAGCAATCAGTACCACATATCACAGTGCCAGGCGTGGTGGCTCACGCCTGTAATGCTAGCACTCGGGAGGCAGAGGCAGGAGGACTGCTGTGATGTGAGTTTGAGGCTAAGCTAAGGGCCAGCCTGAACTACAAAGCGAGACCCTGTCTCAAAAAAAAAACCTAAAAAAATAAAAAAATTTAAAAAAAATAAAAAATAAAACACCTGGTTGATCTAAAGGAACACCCTGAATCCTACAACATACAGAGTCCATCCTCCACCTTTTCCTCCTCCATCGTGAAGTCATTAGTTGTCCACAGGATGGAAAGATACACTTGTTAGGGTCGAAGCCTCACATCTGTGGAGGAGCCCACCTGTCTTCTCTCCAAGGACCATATCCTATCCTATGATGCCTGATTAAAGGTGGAAGGAACCACCTTCGGAAGAATCTCATTGGGGACAATGCACATAGGCCACTGACTTTAGATATTCATGTAGGCTGGTCATTGGGCACATCAGAGCAGCCAGGTATCCTGCAGACTCCACGGGTATCCTCAAGTGTTTTACTTTCTGAGGATTCCATTTAAGAACACTGGGGTTGAATTTTGCAGACTGTAGCCCAATTTTTATATAATATGAAATCTATAGAGTAATGGTGATATAAATATGTGAGTATTCCTGGGCTCCCACAAGAAATCCGTGAGGTCTGACCTCACTCAGGATTCCCTTGACCTCATGCTGGGCCCCCTTGTGGAGATCCAGCCTCATCAGCCATCAGCCTATCCCATACTCTCCCTGGCCCTGGTAGACTCAGTGTTGCAAGTGATTAATTAGACAGTGGGCAACCATAGCATTACCCAACCTGAGCCCAGGGCCCATCCCCACGTCATTCCAGCAGGGTGTGGAGCCCACTTCCCCAGGGAAGGAGCTGTGGGCCACACGTAGCCTGAGACACAGGCTCCACTCAGGACCTAGAGCGGGAGTGGATCTTTCTCTGCCTGGCTGAGTCTTCAGTACTTGAGGAGTTTGAGTTAGTTAGAGACCAGCCCTGGGAAAGCAGAAATGGGGTAAACACACTCCCCCCTGGCTGCCTCCCTCAGCCCCTGCAGCCCAGCAGTTTGGCCTGGCTCATCACCTCCTATCACATAGGCCATTCCTAGACCCAGGCTTCCGAGCAGGAGACCCTGGAGGGGGATCAGGGACAAGTGCTTTGGTGACCTGCAAACAAGGCCCCCCAAATGGGCATCTGCAGAGACAGACTGGGTCACACAGAAGCTGATTTGTAAGGTTTAATGAGATCTGAAGGTGAGCAGAAGGCAGTGGATCCCGGCTTTCCATGACCATTCAGTGCACACCCCTCCCAGGGTGATGAGAGCCTTCAGGACCTCCCCTGCCTCTCCTCGGGGGACAAGAAGGGGATGAGGCCACACTTGTAGCTGCAGTGTGGATCAGAGACAGGTTGAGCTGCAGGGTGCTGAGCAGTGAGGCTTGGATGGGGGAGGCACTGAGGAAGTGTCAAGGAAGATCGGAGGTGTCTTACTTCAGGAGGAGCCTACCTTGCCCTACAGAGTCAGGGGCCTGGGGACATAGTGTTGGGTCCAGGACACATAGCTCATCACACAGGTGCATACGCTGGGGAGGGCACAGCGACCACAGACATTGCCCTAGCTCACCACACCCACCTGTACCCAGGTGCAGTTCCACACTCAGACTAGGGGGCCTCCAGATCACCCTGTGGGAGATCCAGGGCTCAGCTGGCCCTCTCTGCAGATACTGGAACTGGGGCCATGAGGGATAGAGGACAGACCCAGGTCTGGGGTCTCACCGAGCAGGTTCCCAGCATCATCCTTGGGGAGGCTGGACCGTTACAGGAGAGGAAGCTGTGACGAGACGACAGACCTGTTACAATTCCTACTATCCCTGACCTTCACCTCCACCTCCTGCAAGTGGAAGGGCTGGGAAAGGGGCTCTGCAGGAGCAAACAGAGTAAGACTGGTGGCTGGGAGGCCAGGATGCCTGCTTTTTGCCATACTGGGTCTTCCTGGCCTTCGGTTTAGAGCAGGTACAAGACCTAGCAGGGATTATGAGGCTACATTCCTGAGGTACAAGGGCCTGGGGGCTGCAGGACCTGCGATGGGAAGAAGCAGACCACCCAGGACCCCTAAGATTATACCATGATAAGGCTGAGTGGAGAGATACAAGATTGGCCTACATGTGCTCCTTTGGAAACTGACCAGCACCTGGGCCAGCATCACCCACCCTCAGCCTGGGCTTTCTTTTCTACAAAGGGAGGAACAGCTTCCATCTGAAGAGGATTCAGTAAAATGTTTATCAGACTGTGGGGTGCACAGTGTCCCCCTAAAAGGACACATCCACATTTAAGTCCAGGAAGCAGGGTGGGGAGGGTATCAGGACGTGGCTACAGGTGCTCCGTCGGGACAGAGTCAGCGAGGCCTAGGGTCTAGGCAGAGGCTCCGAGTGGGTGGCACTCTCACCCTGTGCCCTCTCCTGGTGGCTCTGTGAGGCTCCTTATCTCCCAGATGGAGGAAGCTGGTGGGTGGGGACAACCTGCCTCCTGGGGTTTTCTGCAAAGCCAGCCTCTGGGTGGAGACATGTGGGGTGGGTGTTAGCAAAGGGACCAAGTCTTGCCCCAGAGACCTGTAAGTCACTCTGGGGCCTGTGCAGCAGCACAAGGGACTGAAAGTGAAGAGGAACTTTAAGAATGATGACACAGTGAGGAGCTCAGGAGGGGCAGATGGGACAGTACGGTTACAAACAGTCCCTTCTTGATTCCCAGGCCAGGCCTCCTCCCATCTTCACCCACTGTTCTGCTGGATTCAATTCAGGGACCCCAGGGCATAGTTCTTTTTGCTCCAACCATTCCCCTGCTGCAAAATAACCCAGAATGGCCTCACTCGCTGAGGGGCTAAGGCTAGGAATAAGGCCCTGGAGACAGGCTGTCAGCAACCAGGGACTGGGAGGTAAGCTTAGGGAGAGGTGGGTAGCAGATGTCCCTTCTCTGGGACTTTTCCCTGGGGGTTGGGTACAGGCAATATAAATTATCTAGTTTGAACTGGTCAGCATCTCCCTACAAAGAGGGCTCCAAGTCCAAGTTCATGTTTCAAAGTCGTGCATGTGCTCACACGAGGGAGGACCGGGGTGCCCAGTGGACCCTGCACAGGGTCCCCAAAGTGTCAAGATGCCACTAGGGTTGATGTGATCACCAGAGATCCTAGCCTGCCCCATTCCCTCCCTGGCCCTGCTAGATACAATGTTGGAAAGAGGTCAGACAGCAGAGCCCCAGCCTTAGACCCCCCCCACCCCAGCCAACACTACAAAAAACAGCAGAGGGGCACCCATAGCCCCCAGAGAGGCACTAGGGGGTCTCTGGAAAATAAGACAGCCCCTACTGACCTTCTTTCTAACCCCCAACACAAGCTGCTCAGCCCCCAGCTTCCAGGTGAGTTTATTTCCTACCTGGATTCTTCCCTCCCCTAGAGCCCCAGGGTCAGCCTAGGGAATGTCTCTACAAAAAGCCAGGGGCAGGCTTGCTGTTCGGGTTTGTAAATGAGAAAGGTATGCCTACAAGAGGCAGGGCAGAGGACATAGGAGGCAGTGCGCACCCTGGGCTCACCACAGCCTGACCTTGAACTCACAATATAGCCCATGCCGGCTTCAACTCAGAGATCCTCCTGTCTCAGACTCCTAAATGCTGGGTTTACAGGTGTGCATCACCATGCCTGGATCTTTTTCAGGAATTTATAACTGAGTCATTAAAGATGGCTTTTTATTTTTTTTGACAGTGTCTCGCTTTGTAGTTCAGGCTGGCCCTAAACTGAGCCTCAAACTCACATCACAGCAATCCTCCTGCCTCTGCCTCCCGAGTGCTGGGATTACAGGCGTGAGCCACCAGGCCAGGCACTGTAGTATGTGGTACTGATTGCTGCTGGGGTGAGTCTCCACGCCCAGTATTGTTATGTGGTTACCGGGGAATCGAACCCAGGTCCTTGCGCTTGTGAGACAGGCGCCAGAACCACTGAGCTATATCCTCAGCCCAAAGAGGGCCATTAAGGGGCCAGGGATTTAGCTTGGTGGTTCCAGCGTCTGCCTGGCAAGCACAAGCCCCTCCCTGGTAACCACATACCACAATGCTGGGCGTGGTGGCTCACACCTATAATCCCAGTGCTCAGGAGGCAGAGGCAGGAGAATTACACTGAGTTTGAGGCTTGCCTGGGCTACATAGTGAACTCAGGCCCAGCCTGAACTACAAAAGCAAGATTCTGTCTCAAAAAAAGAAAAAGATGAAGGACAGGAGTGGTGGTGCATACCTTTAATCTTAGCATTCAGGAGGGTGAAGCAGAAAGATTCTAAGTTCCAGCCCAACTTGAGCAACTTAGTGACACAGCAAAGCCCTCTCAAAATAAGTGTTGGGGAGATAGCTCAATCTAAAGGCCATGGGTTCAACTCCCAGTACCAAAAAGAAAAAAGGATAAGCCAGGGATTTAGCTCAGTGGTTCCAGTGCCTGCCTGGCAAAGCACAAGGCCCCAAGTTCGATCCTCAGTATCACAAAAGAAAAGAAAAGGGTGAAGGATTTGGCTCAGTGGTTCTGGCACCTGCCTTGCAAACACAAAAGCCCAGGTTCACCACAGCCTGGCATGGGGGGTGACCACATACACCATGCTGGGCATGGTGACTCATGTCTACCAGCAACCAGTATCACATACCACAATGCTAGGTGTGGTAGCTCACGCCTGTAATCCCACCCTTGGGAGGAAGAGGCAGGAGGATTGCTGAGTTCCAGGCTGAGTTCTGGACCAGCCTGAACTACAGAGTGAGACCCTGTCTCAAAAAAGGAAGAAATACAGGAAAAGAAAAAAGGATGAAGGGCTGGGGATT
The DNA here is from genome assembly GCA_004026965.1 of Petromus typicus. NCBI lineage: Eukaryota > Metazoa > Chordata > Mammalia > Rodentia > Petromuridae > Petromus > Petromus typicus. Next base: position 7,303 of record PVIR01004751.1, read on the forward strand.
TAGCTCAGTGGTTTTGGTGTCTGCCTTGCAAGCACAAGGTCCTGAGTTCAGTCCCCAGTAACCACATACCACAATGCCAGGAATGGTGGCTCATGCCTATAGACCTAGCACTATTGGTACTAGTAAATCCTGGGTCACAGAAGGAATAGGCACTCAGGAATGAGTTCAAGAGAACCAGCAAGGGGATCAGCTTCAGCCAAGGACTGAACCCTGAACCCTGAATCTTCCAACAACTCCTTTTATTATGCAGTGGATACAAAAGTAGCAATGTAAAGAATACTGAAGAACAAAATAGATATGACCTTGAGCAGTTCCTGGGACAAGCTATGCAGTACTTCCTGATAACCCTTAAACCTCAGCCTCTTTACTGGCTTCCAAGAATACCTTTTATTATGCAGTGGATACAAAAGTAGCAATGTAAAAAATACTGAAGAACAACAAAACAGATGTGAACTTGACAGTTCCTGGGACAAGCTATGCAGTACTTCCTGATAACCCTTAAACCACAGGCCTGTTTACTGAACCTCCTTTGCAAGATTCAGTAACATAGGACTCCCTGTATGCCAGAGACATCTTGTGACTCTAATAAGGAAATTACACCAGACTCTACAGAAGCACTCCCAAGAAAACTGCTAAGGGTCACATCTTTCCCTACACTCAGAAGGGAGAGGCAAGAGGACTGATGTGAGTTCAAAGCCATCTGGGCTATATAGTGAGTTCAGGGCCAACCTCCACTACAAAACAAGACCCTGTCTCAAAAAAAGGGGGGTGGTGAAAATACAAATGCTAAAGTTTTAAAGACCTAGGGTTGACCTAACAGCAGAATGAATTTAGCAAAGGAGAGATAAGCATGTAGGAAGCCAGGTCAATGAGGAGTGTCCACTCTGAGGAAATGGGAGAAAAATGAACAGGTCTTGGGCCGGGGAGTTAGCTCAGTGGTTCCGGTGCCTGTCTTGCAAGCACAAGGACCGGGGTTCGATTCCCGGTTAACCACATACCATACTGGGTGTGGAGACTCACGCCCAGCAGCTATCAGTACCACATACCACAGTGCCAGGTGTGATGGCTCACGCCTGTAATCCCAACACTCGGGAGGCAGAGGCAGGAGGATTGCTGTGATGTGAGTTTGAGGCTGAGCTCAGGGCCAGCCTGAACCACAAAGCGAGACCCTGTCTCAAAAAACCTAAAAAAAAAAAAAAAAACCTTGAAAAAAAATGAACAGGTCTTCCTGCTTTTTTTTGGTATTTTTTTATTTCTCTGGGCACAGAGACTGCAAGTGGGAAAGATTTTCTCTCTAGGGAAACACAGGAAACTAAATCCACAGCTCTGTATGGCCACCAGAAAGACTCAGCGGAACCTAGTCAGGCCCTTGCACTGTGCAGGCTCAGCTCCCCTCCCTACCACTTGGGACTCTGGGAGGCCTGAGGTCATGGTCTGCTCTAGTCACAGGCATAACCCAGGCCAGGTGGCTGCCTGTGTCCACGGCCTTACAGTCGATAGGGGACCCCAAGAGATATGTGAAAGCAGTCTCCCTCCATAGCCAATGTCACTGTCCCTGGTAGGATGACAGCCTACTAGTCTGTGGCTCAGGACACAAAAAGTACCTGGGATTCATCATCTGACCCCCTGAAGAGAGATACTTCCAACCCCACAGAGTTCATTCAGATTTGTGGAAACAGGGAGCCCATGTGATGTCACTGGGCCATGACAGTGGCAGTAGATACAGCCCTCTGAAGCAAATGAAGCCATCCCTGGTGAAATCAGGTGCGCCCTCTGCCCAGTCCAGGTGGCACAAGGACAACCCCCACAGAGAATGAGGGTGAGCTCACAGTGAGCGGGCAGGAGACTAACCTAGGAAGGCGTCCGTGTGTCCCGTGTTCCCTAGGCAGCACATTTAGATCCCAAGGAACCTGTGCCCTGACAGGAGCCATTCCCTGGCCCAGAATCTCCACCTGGGAATGTGAGCTGAAGGTGCCACCCTCAGCCTGGGGAGAAGGGCCCTGGTGCCAGGGCAGAGCGGTTACACTATGACCGGCACCCTCTCTAATGGCGGTCCTATGTGCCCCTGCCTTTCTCCCATCATACAGAGCCATGAGGCTCCTGATTCCTTCACAGGATCACATGATTCCTCACTCCTGTCCCCTGGGAGAAGGGGACAGATATTGGCCTGCTGTTGGCCCTGTGTACCAATGTGGCTGGTGGCACGTGTCTCTCACTATTCAAGGGTCTACAAGGGCCATGCGTGCGAGGATGGAGCTTCCTCTCAAGCTCTGGGTTGGTCTGACTTAGCCAGCTCAGCCCACACAGGCTCAGTCTCTGCCAGCCGGCCTCCATTCATTAATTCATCACAGAATAACTAAGAAACTTTGGTTTAGAAAGTCAGTTGGAGCCTATAGTTCCTGCCAATCAGGAGCTCAGTGCTAGCTGCGCCACAGTTAGGCACCTGGTCGAATCTGTGGCCCCGCCCCTCCCCCGAGTTGTGGTGTGGCGCCCCCTTGTGGCCAAACTGAGTGTGTGCAGGCCGTGGGCGCTCACCGGACCTAGGAGTCACCACTTTGTGTGAAGACGGAGACCCCTGAAAACGCGCTCTGGGTTCAGGCTGTGGTGTCCTTGCAGGGGTTCCCGCTAGCTTGGCACGAAGCCAGCTCCTCCCGCCTTTCTGCGCCCCTACCTACTGTACTTCCCCAGTGCTCCAGTGTCTTCCGCACGGCCACGAAGGGGCAGCATAGAGCTGAAGCTGCTGCCCTGAACTGTCCTTATGCAGACTCGGCGTCCTCTGATGCCGTGACCTGTTCGTAGCTTGGCATGCCAGAAGCCCTCACTCCACTGGCCTCTTAGTTCTACTAGACAGGAAGTCCTGGAGCGGCTTAGAGTTAGTGTCCACTCCTCTGCAGGGTCTTCACACCGTCCCGATGTCCTGAGCCCTTTCTCCCTTTCCCTCATCAGAGACACACTGGCACAATGAGGATGCCCAGGTCTGCGCTCCCGGCGGTGTCCACGGACCCACCATGCCCTAGCCTCCAATGGCTGACCCAGCCATCCCTCATCCTCCAATGGAGTCACCAGCTGCCTGCCACCCAGGTGCTGGAACTTAGAGGAAGTGGCAGGAGCCACCAGCCTACCCTGAGTGGGGGGCATTCTTGCAAAGAAGTGATTGCTCAGGAGGAGGTAGACAAGTGTGTAGAAAACTTGGGGCTGGGTAAGAGCACCAAAGACAGTGCACCAGCCAAAGCTCAGATGGAGCCCAGGGCTCTGGAGGGAAGAGGAAAATCTGCCTAACAAGGTGGTGCTGCGGCCTCCTCTCTGCATGGCTCTCTCCTACCCTCTTGGAAGAGTCACAAATCCATGGTGGGAAGGAGCTTAATACACAAATGTATTGTCCTCCTGGTGAGTGCAGGAGAGAATGTCACAGCCCATACTTTGTGGTCTGTAGGGTCCTCTGCCCACGTGGGAGGTTAGGGCCAAAGGCTGCCAGCCTGCTGCGTGTTAGACTTTCAGTGCCCCGGCCATTTCCACAGCAAGTTCTGGGCATCAAGTCTATTGAGCAGCCTCTTGTTCTCTGCAGCCCCTGCCATGCTGGTCAGCTTCTTTTCATTCCAATCTCCCAGGTCCCTGCTGGCCAGAGCCAAGCTAAAGACTCATCCTCGAAGCCCTTAATCTTGGCAATGTGATGGAGACACCAAGTTGGAGATATGGTCCTGGTCCTCTCTTTGATGGCAGTGATAACTTGGTGACTGGAAGTGGACACCCTTGGAGACCACAGAAAAGCAAAGTCCAAGTCACTGTGCAAACAGGGACAGTTCTGGACTTTGTGCCTGATCCCAGCCCATCAACTGGACCAGGCCCAGCTAGTCTAGTGACTGCTTGGAAGGAAGGGGGAATTATGTCTTCAGCCTCATGGATGGGGGGGCAGGGAGGGCGGGACAGACTTGGGCTGCTACAAAGCAGAGCAGGAGGTGTTAGGCCAGGACAGAGTCAAAGGCTCCGGATGGGGTGTTGAAGAGATGCTGGCTCTCAGGGGCCAGAGGACTCCCTCCAGAAGCTTGGCAGGGGAGGAGGCCCAGGGCCCAGCCACTCAGTCTCCTGAAGTTCCCAGTGGGCTGGGCAGGCTGCAGAGCAGGGGAGACCCTCAGAGTCAGGGCTGTGGCCTCCAGGGAACAGGAGGCAGATGGTTCTAAACCGGAGGTCAGGCAGTGGAGGCTTTTGATGAGTTATAGGAATTCTTTATATATTATTGGTATTAACCCCTTATCAGATGTAAACAAATTTCCAAATACTTTCTCCTGTGAGTTGCCTTTCCACTGTTTCAACAATATCTTTAATGCAAGATTCCAATTTATCTTGTCACCTTTTGTATCATGTCCAAGAAACTATTGACAAATCCAATGTCCATTTTCCTCCAAAAGCTTTATAGTTTTAGCTCTATGTTGATCCATTTTGAGGTAGTTTTTATATACGGAGTGAAGTAAGGTTTCAACTTCATTCTTTGGCATATGGATCGTCTTTCTTTATAGAAACACATCCAAGAGCAGCAGCTCTTGCTCACAAACTGTGTGTGGAGTCCGGCCCCTAACAGGCCAGGAGTACGCACAAGGGAGAACCCTGAGAAGGAAGAGAGAGAGGGAGCAGAGGGAAGAAAACGGGAGGAAGGAAAAAAAGGAGGGAATAAGTGGACGGATGGGTAGATGACAGCCGGTCACCCTGCTATCTATCCTCCCGCACATTTCCTTAACAGACCCCCTCCATCCCTGTCGTCTAGTCCTCCCAGAACCACTGTACTCCAGAGCTGTCTTGGCAATGCTTGGACACCTGTTCCCACGACTTCCAGGTGCCCGGGGACCGCTGACCGTCCCGGCCGTGAACGGAAACAGCTCCCCAGAGCCAGGAACCGCTGGGGCGGCCTGGGTCCCCGCAGCGCCCCTCCCCCATCACTTCCGGCCCTTCCTCCCCCTAGGGCGCTGGTCCCACTCCCCTCCCCCACCCAGGGCCAGCCCGTAGGTTAGGGAGCGTCCACACATTTTCTTCCGTCAAGGTGTGTGCGTCCGGCTCTTTGTAAGTGCTTAGCTCATTGGGTGGCTTACACAGAAACCCTGCCCAGGGCCCCGAGCTGGCCAATGGCAGAATATGTCATAAGGCGCTGTGCTCTGCGGATCGTCACCGTCCTGCGACGTTTCGGGGATCCTTAGGCCTCAGTGGTGGTTGCCCCCCGAACTTGGGCCCTGACTGCAAGACGACCTCCGCGTTCTGTACCCGGAGAGGTGCCCGCCAGCCATCCAGGGAACCCTTGAGGGTCTCGGCCTCTTACCCCCCACCACAGCTCGCCACCGTGTCCTGGAGTGGAAGTGCAAAGCCGGAAGGGGAGTTTGCAGACGCTCCCTCGTTTCGGGGACACGGCTCCTTTAAGGGTGCGGGTATCCGAGGGACCGCCTGCCTGGAGAGGCGCCCCGAGCCCGGGCTTCCTGGGCCGACCTGGGCTGCAGGTGCGCGGCGGCGGGGCGCACGGAGCCACGCGATCGCGGCGACGCGGACGACCTGGGGCGCGGGGTGGCGGTCGGGGCTCGCGGGTCAGGCGAAAGGTGGACAACCCGGCTCAGGCCCCGCCCCGCCCCGCCCGCCGGGGTCCTGCGCTCGGGGCTGCGCGCGGCGGGCGCGGAGGGAAGTCCCGAGACAAAGGGAGCGCCGCTGCCTCTGTCGCCGCGACGCGTCGGGCCGCGGCCGCCAGGTGAGCCGTCGCTGCCCGGTCCCGCTGCCCTGCTCCCCATCCTACCCTCAGGTCGGGCCGCGGGGCCGCCCAGGTGTGGCCAGGCCCCGGCTCGAGGCCTCCTCCCGCCGGCTAGCTGCCGCCGCCTTCCTACCCGCGGCCCTCGCCCGCCGCCGCCTCGGTAACGGCCGGTCGCTTCTCTCCCTTCTCACCGCCTTCTGCTGTCCATACTGCAGCCCTCGGAGCGATCCAGCTCAGCCAGGGTGTTCTGGCCAGGCCAGGTGCAGAGCTGGGTCGCGGCCTGCCCGCGAGGGCTCGGCTTCAGATGTGTATCCCAGCGCACCAGGAGGCCCTGCCGCAAGTCCTGCCTCGCCTCGCGGGATCTTTGGACGGTGATGGGCGCTGGCTGTCCGGAAGCCCGTGAGGCCGCAATTAGCGGCCCTGTCGCGGTCTGCGGAGTTGCTGCACCCGGCTTAGGCTTTTGCTGATCTCCCTGCATGGACTCTTGTCTGCCAGTTTCTTACTCTTAAGGAAATGCTGCCTTCGCGGATATGTGTGCTACCTACCGTTTAGAAGAATGGTTGCTGTTTGGCCTTCTTCAGGCTTCGGGCTTTGGGACCTTGCTTCAAAAACAGCTGGGGAAGTTGAGGCAGAGTCTTTGCTATCAGGTCTCCTGAATTAAGGGTGCTTGGGCTATATAGAAGGACACTTGAATACAGAGGTGCTTCTTAGGGGTTTTGCAGGTGTGTAATGAAATTGAGTTTGGGGGAAATAAGTACCTGCTGCTGCGTAAGTAGCATTGAAGTCTTTACCACTGTATGTGTCAACTGCAGCCCACTGTCCGGGCCCAAGAGAGGGGTGAGGACCACTCTTGGAAACCTTTCCTGAATAGTGTGTGTTCCTTGCCTGTCTCTGATAGGGTAGTGTTTGGTTTTCTTGGATCTCTGTTAACTTGGAAAGACACATTTTAAGTGGGTTTTAGAGGGAGCAGTTCTGTATTGTGACTAATTGCCTGCTTCTAGACAAGAGGAGCAGGAACACCTGTCCAGGGGAGGAGGCCCCTGACCGGATTGGTCCAGGTGTGCTCGAGGCACTTTCCCTGTTGGTGTGTGTTTCCAGTGGGCCCATCTGTGGGACGCAAGGCAGATCAGAGGCAACCATACCTTGAGAAGAACTGGCAGATGTGGTCTTTTAGATCCACCCCCTCAGTGTTCATGTCTGAGGTGGCTACTGTTGTCCCTAGGACAGGGACTTCTCCCAACAACCGTCCCTTGTCCTTGAGGGAGAGAATAGCTTGTGTGTCTGCCTAGGTTTGTCAGGTATAGTACCCATCACTTCTCAGTGTCCACAGTGCTGGCCTGCGGATTCCGGAAGTTTGGAGGCCTGGTCCTGCTCAGACTTGTTAGAGACCTCCTGCTACTCAAGTGGCCCGTCTAACCTGAATGTGGTAGGCTGCTTAGCCACCTGTTTCTACCGGCTTCTCTTGCAAAGAAATAAGGAAGGGGACTGTAGTGGCCACTCTGTGTGACCTGTGTCGAGAGAGCCCACCTCGAATTGCAGAGCTTCGGGGCCTTCAAGATGGAGGAATTTCTGAGGGCCCTCGGGATGGAATTGGGCCAAAAGAACAGGATGAGGGAAAGCTTTAAGAAATTAGCTTGTAAGAATGAAGCTGTAACATTTGATCTCTGTTCAACTCATGAGACCCTCAGGCCCTTCACACTAGGCCACTCTGTGCTGTCCCTTCCCTGCCTGGAGCACTTTTCTACAGCCTTCTCATGGCTTTGCTCTGTGTTACCTGAACTGCCCCATAGGACTCACCCAAATTGAAGATGGGCTCACCAAGCACAGATTACACAATGTTGCTGCTAGGGCAGCCTAGTTCCCTACCAGCAAGAACAGCCAGCCAAGCCAGGGGTGGTGGCTCACCCCCATCATACCAGTATGCAGGAGGCAGAGGCAGGAGGATCTCCATGAGATCAAGGGAAGCCTGAATTACAAAATAAGACACTGCCTCAAAAAAGTCTATTAAATAAATGGAAGCAGACTGCCGTTCTGTTTGGTGGCATCTGGTTCTTCCTCCCCTGTAAGCCATCAGGGGCAGTGACCTGTGTCTTCCCCTAGGGCTAGGGAAGAATTCTGCCCTAGCCCTAGCTCTAGCTTCCCAAAAGGGTTAATGTCCTAGATAAATGTTCTGGTAGGGGCTGTATTGGCTATATAGGAGATGGTGAACCTTTGAGAGTTTTCAGTGGTGGCAAACAGCCTGCGTGGCATACCAAAGGCTTGGCACCATTGTCCTACCAAGCACAGACTACCTGTGAAGTCTTCTCTCACTGTTTAGGGAAGCGAAAGCACACTCCTGTGGCACCAAAGGACAGTTCTGCTTTAGGTTTGAGCTCAATGTGTCTATTTCTGGCTTATTCTTGAAGCTGGGTAAGGTACTGGCCATCAGGCCTTGTGTTCCAGGCTCAGGTGCTGGAGCTAGTGGCCTCTGTGGCCTCTTTTGTCACTGTCTTGCCTTGACCACCCTTGCTGTTGACTGGAGGACTCAACTTTCTTATTCTTACCAGGACCTGAATACATGACTGCTGCAAAAGCCTGTGCCCGTGTGATGGTTTTTAGTGGCCTCAGATGACAGTCCCAGCTCCCTGCTTCCACTTTGGCCACTTGGTAAAAGATTTATCAGAAGCCACCCAAGAGCCCAGTGCAGGGCTCCACCCAGTTTGTTGATGCAGTGGGATGGAGTCCCAGCTGTGCTCCGGGATAAAGAGGGGACACCTGGCTCGGTAGACTGGGGAGTAAAGTTTATGGGCGATGCTTTTTGATTGTGGAAGCAGGAAAGTCAGTGGGGCTTGTGAAGGGTTTGGTTAGGTCGGTGGGGTAGTCATAGCCACAGGAAGAGCACTGGGGACAGAAGAGGTCAGATTGGAACCAGCCAGAGGCTTCAGCCAGAACAGAACTGTCCCTTCCAGAATCGGAGAACTGGCTTTTGGTTGAGACTGTGCCTCGGGGTGAGGACTCTGACCCTTCTTGCCTGGGAGTATGCCATCCCCAGGGAGAAGGAAGATACTGGAGCAGGGTCCCATGGTTGGATTGAAGCCAGGCCAGTGGTCAGGACACAGCTTTGCACTGGAGAGCAAGGCTGGGCTGGAGCTGGTCTTAGAAAGAGACTGGTGCCACCCAGCCCAGTGCAGTCCCACGTGTTCGTTGTTGAGCACATTAGGTTCTGCTCCAGTATAGGACCTTTTCTTGATGACAGATGTGTCACAGACAGCCCTCAGAGTAAGCCACCTCAGAGAATTAGCCCTCTTGTGAGAGCCTAGCTTGATGTATAGGTGTTTGTCTGGGATGTCTCCAGCAAGCTTGCCAGCCCTAGCGCTGTTTCACAGGCTGAACCGAGTGACTGGTAGCTGGTGGGATACAGTCAGGGTAATGCTGAGCTGTAGGCTTTGCCCACCATTCCTTCCACAGGCTGGCGCCAATGGCCCCGGTGGAAGTGCTCCTTTCACCATGGTGACACAGGTCGTGTCTCACCCAAGGTTTCATCCAGGTCTGCTGAGATAGGCCTGACCAGAAGTTTGAGCAGCCACCTGCAGGGTTATTACAGGGCAAATTTGGACAGAGCTGGCAGTCATAGGTGGACTGATGGCAAGAAGGCTGGCCTGCAGGGGCAGCTTGTCCACTGTGAGCTTACCCACTCTGTGATTTTGTTTCCATTGTCCTCGAGAATAATTGTCACCTAAGAATAAAAGTGAAAATAGAAGGAAAATTTGTGTACGGGGGAAGGGGGGGTACTTACAAGGGGAGGAATGGGATAAAATTGTCTTCCTGGCGAGGTGCAAATCTGAGATCAGATTCAGGGCAGAGGGAGGTGCTGGTGCCTATATGCACACATTCCAGGTTCACCAGACAGGGCATAACCCATGTTTGTGCCGCAGGTCTCAGGCTAGGCCCTGGACATCACTGGCAACTCTTCCTCATTGTGGCACTACATTTCTCACACCAGCCTGGCCTCCAATGTCTGTCTCCTCACTGTGGAACGCTGGGCACAGTTTACTGGACTGGCTGGACCCCATCTGCCTGCTTTTGGAAATGCCCACATCCCCAGCCACTGTGCAAAGAGCAACGCAACAGAACAGAGATTCTAACCTGCACTCTGCTCCTCTGTTCCAGGGACTTTGAATATGTCGGGGATTGCCCTCAGCAGACTCGCCCAAGAGAGAAAAGCTTGGAGGAAAGACCACCCATTTGTAAGGAGAGCTCTGTTTCTTTGCCACTGAAGGGTGACTCTGAGTCAGCCCCATGGTCCCTGCCATCTAGTCTGTGGCCACTGGGTAATGGTTTGTTTCTCTTCGCCTCTGAATAGGCCCACAGCACTGATACACTTCTGTGGCTGTTTTCTCTCAGGGTTTTGTGGCTGTCCCTACCAAGAACCCGGACGGAACAATGAACCTGATGAATTGGGAATGCGCCATCCCAGGGAAGAAGGGGGTAAGCTGGCTCCACTGCTGCACCTGCATGGCACTCCAGCAGGAAGACGCCCAGGCATAGCTGTCTGTGGTGTCTGTCATCACACCATCAGGCTTACTGTTCTGCCAGGTCACATCCTAAGCTCAGATCAGAAGGGAGTGGCAGCAGTCAGATGGACTGAGGTATAGTAGGTGGCATGGTGTGGGCAGCATTCTGGTGGGTTTTAGGCCTCGGGTTGGCAAACAGGCCCAGGGTCCTGATGAGGAGCTGTTCTTGCTAGGTGCTATGGCTCCAGCTTCTACTTCTGGTGTGTGGTAAGGTATGGGAGCCCAGTGATACAGTGAGCCAGCCGCAGGGCTTTTGGAAAGCGAGGGCCATGTCTGAAGCCTCAGTACTTCCGTTCTAGCCCGCCTGAGCCCTGAGCCAATTGTGTGCCCTAATTGCCCAGCACACACAACATCCAAGTGAAGGTCTAGATGCTACCTCCTACCTCAGGGTAATGAGCTCAGCCAGGGTGGTTCTTCTCTGAGCAGAGCATCATCTTAGAAGGCTTTGGCCTTGGCTGAGCAGATGGAGGTTGGGTTTGTGTGGATGGGCCTCTATTGAGGACAGAGTGGATCCCACCCCTTCCTGAGACTGTCCTTTTCCCCTTATTCACCTGGGGCAGGTACCCTCTGAGGGTTATGGTGGGGTGGGAAGAGTTCTCAGCGTGGAATGGCAGCATCAGTCCCTGGGTGGGTTCTGAGGCAGGGTGGAGGTGTGCAGCTTTGTGTATCTGAGCCATGAGCTCTGGATCCTGACCCTTCGGAGTGGACCCTACATGTCTTCTCCAGAGCCCAGCTCCTGCCCCTGCTCCTTTCCCAGGAGTGCCCTGTCTAGCTCCCCCTGGACACAACCGAAATTCCCTTTTGGAGCCCACATCTGTTGACTCCCTGGCCCTGGGGGGCTGGCAGTCTTGGGTAATATGGGGACCAGCTGCTCCTCCTGGGCCTGCCTGCGGCAAATAGCCACACCTAACCACAGTTATCTCCCCACAGACTCCGTGGGAAGGAGGCTTGTTCAAGCTTCGGATGCTTTTCAAAGATGATTATCCATCCTCACCACCAAAATGTAAGTTCCTACAGCGACCCGTAGCCCTCTTCAAAGTGTTCCAGAGCCCTGGCTGGGACAGCAGTGTTGTTCTGGAGGTAAAGGCAGCTCTGGTTGAATGTGCCTTTGATCTGTGTGCAGGCTGTAGCCAGGAGTCCACTTCCAGCCCTGGGATTGGGGAGGGCACATATTTGGCTTAGTCTCTAATTCTAGTCAATAGCAGGAAGCTCCTGGGCCCAGAGCACCTCAGCCCTTCATGGCTAACTTTGAGGACCTGCACCTGGTGGCCATGAGTGTCCAAGCCTTAGCGAGGACAGGCCTACAGAAGAACCAGACGCATACTGTTTTCCTCAAGGTTGCGTGTGACTTCATGGTAGAGTAAGTATAAATAGGTTCGGCCTCCCACCAAAGAAAGAAAAGAAGCGCACTCTGATCTAGCCTGTTGCTACTCCCTTGCTCTCTCTTATAATTCATGCCCAGCTGTGGCTGGGCCTGCAGCTGGAGGGATGGGCACTTAGCCTATATAGGTCAGGGAAAGATGAAGCCGAGTTTAAAATGGGCTATGGCAAAATGACCTCAGTGCAGTCTAGCAAAACTCAGGAGTGAGGGCCCCTCAGATCCCCCACCCTGTGGCTAGAAACAAACACTGTGCTCTGTGTGTCGCCAGATCACAGCCACCCAACTGAGCAGAGCTTTTCACAGAGGGTTAAGTGCTGGGTATGAACTTGCATTGAGCTGATCCATAATGCAAATAGTATTTTCCACTTTAATGGTTCTATCAAAACTTAAAATTAACTTACTGGTAATCCTTAGCAGAGACTTATTCCATTGTGAGTTATTAGTTGTCTGAAATCTTTTTTGTGGTGCCCATTATTCCTTAGTAAACTTTTAATTATGAAAAAAATCTAAGAAAAAGCTAGAAATAACTGCTTTAATCACTTCTGTTCGACATTGTGTTGGAATGCCAAGCAGATCCAGCCATGAAAGAAGAAGCCATCTAGGTAGCCAGACCTGGTTGCCCACACCTGTAATTGCAGCACTTTGGGCGGCTGAGACAGGAGGGTTACACGTTTGAGCCTAAGCTGGACAGCTTAGCAAGACTGAATAAAAAATAAAAACCGTTGGGGACTTTACTATGCACTCTGTGAAGGCTATGGGTTCATTCTCTAGAAATACAAAAAATAAGATAAAGAATTCAGGTAAGACAGCCTGAAAGGCCAGTTGTAGTGGACAGTCCTATAATCCCAGCACTCTGAGGCAGGAGGATCACTGTGATTTTGAAGCCATCCTGGACGATATAGAATGTGTTCAAGCCAACCTGAACTGCATATCAAGACCTTGTCTCCCAAAAAAAAATCCTGAAAGGAAGACCAAGACTTCTGAATGCTTTAAAGGTCACTGCAGAAAAGATTAATGTGCAGATTATGTTTGCATAGAATGCAACAAATGAAAGCTTTTAAATTAAACTATTTAGGGCCAAGGCTTTAGCACAGTGGTTCTTGTGTCTGCCTGGCAAGCACAAGGTCCTGAATTTGATCCCCGGTACTGTCAAAAAAAAAAAAAATTTGGGGGGCCGGGGAGTTAGCTCAGTGGTTCCGGCGCCTGTCTTCCAAGCGCAAGGACCCGGGTTCAATCCCCGGTTACCACATACCATACTGGGCGTGGAGACTCACGCCCAGCAGCAACCAGTACCACATACCACATTGCCGGGCGTGGTGGCTCACGCCTGTAATCCCAGCACTCGGGAGGCAGAGGCAGGAGGATTGCTGTGATGTGAGTTGGAGGCTGAGCTCAGGGCCAGCCTGAACCACAAAGCGAGACCCTGTCTCAAAAAATCTAAAAAAAAAATTTTTAGACAGGATGTAGCTCTATGTTTGAGGCTCACCTTGAACTTGGAGAGCATCATCCTGGGTGCTGGTATTACAGGCTTGTGCAGACTTGTGCCACCATGCTTGGCTTTAAACCATTTAAACCAGGGGCAGGGGATTTAGCTCAGTGGTTCCAGCAGCTGCCTGGCAAGAGCAGTGTCCCAAGTTTGATCCCTGATGACCACATAAAGTACCAGGTATAGTGGCTCACACCTGTGATCCCAGCACCACCAGTATCAGATACACTGAAATGAACCCCACAAAAGATAGGCCAGGACATTTCCACTGGGAGCTACCAAGAATTGGCACTCTTGGCTCCCTTGAAGGTTTAGATCCAAATCAGCTTGATGCAGGAGTATCCAGGCTTATTGGTGGTGTGACTTAGTGTCATACATCAGATATCAAGAGCTGCCTTGGGGCACAGACAGGTTACATGCTATGAGATTGGCATTGGAGATAGGAGAGTTGACCCACAGACCCGAGTAGAGAGCCTAGAAAGATCTTATGCACATGAGCTTGGTGTGTGGTGGGGCTGGCCCAGAGGGGCAGCCAGTGGAAGAAATGCTGCCGTTTACCATGGAGAGTTACAGGTGTATGTGGAGCCCATTGGGAGGGGAGCTGTAGGGTCTATAGAGGAATGGGCAGACGATACCGTCATGTCTTAGACCAAGCACGGACCTTGCCAGGGAAGCAGAAAAAGTACTGACCACGCAGAAACTGTCCAGTGCGTCTCTTAAAATCAAGGCTGTCCACATCCGAAGACCCAGTGCAAGTGCAGTCAGCCATGGAGATGAGGAGTATGTATCTTTTGCCAATTGGAATACATTAAGAGCTCCTCTGTCACAGAAAAGAAAGCAAACAACATGGGATTGAATGGACCGTCACAGAAGGGAGTGGCCATTCACCGGCCCACAGGAAGAAGGCTGGTTTCATCACCAGTGCTCCTCTGTGGGGTGCCAGTGTCCTCAGCAGGGCGGATGTGGCTCAGGTGCCCACTGGAGAGAGTGTAAGTCTTGGACCTTTCTTTTTGGAAGACTGTCTGACTCAGGAAGCTCAACTGCTACCGTCCCACTGTATGAGACAGCCAGTTGAAGCAAGTGTTTACAAAGAGGGCACGAGAAACCCATTGTGGCCCCAATTGTAAGTCCCAAAAGCTGGAGACGGTGTGGATATGCGTTAATAATAACACAGGGC
>PVIR01004751.1:21721-76780 GCA_004026965.1 Petromus typicus
GCGCAAGGACCCGGGTTCGATTCCCCGGTAACCACATAACAATACTGGGTGTGGAGACTCACGCCCAGCAGCAACCAGTACCACATACCACAGTGCCGGGCGTGGTGGCTCACGCCTGTAATCCCAGCACTCGGGAGGCAGAGGCAGGAGGATTGTGATGTGAGTTGGAGGCTGAGCTCAGGGCCAGCCTGAACCACAAGGCGAGACCCTGTCTCAAAAAACCTAAAAAAAAAAATAATAATAATAACACAGGGCAGGGCTGCAATGGTTGTAAAGGTTCTTCAAGGATAGAGCACACAAGTGAATCTCCCATGCGTGACCCTGGTGCACAGACTACGAAGACACAGGTACCCTTTGTGTCCCTTTCATGCAGTTTAACAACAGGATATACTGAGGAGTGATGTCAGTGGTCAGGCAGCACCTGCTGCATTTGAAGGGAAGCCAGCAAATCACCCAAAGCAGGTTGGCATCTGTGATGTGCACTTTTCTTTATGTGCAAACTATTCTTACTGGCCAAAGAAACAAGCACTTGAATTCACCTCAAGATACTAATAAACGACCCCAAGATGGGGAGAAGATGTTTGCAAGATATAACCAAGGAGGACCAAGCCAGAAGATGGGAAGAGCTCCTACTAATTGTAAAGGTGTGAACAGAATGAGTGGCAGTGGAGAAAGGGACTTTCCGTGTTGGTGGTCCCCAAAGAGATGCAACTGAGGATCCAAGAGTCCTGTTCAGCAGAGTGTGGGCATGATGAGGAGCCCAGCCACGTCTTCAGTGCATTGTGCGCACACACATCCAGGTTCCTGTCTGGGAGACCTTAGCACAGCCCTGCCTAGAATTATGCCAGAGACCTTGTACAGAACAAAGCATGAATGCCCTGTTGAGACAGTCCCAGGAGTCAGCTCTGGGTGTCAGGTTGGGGTGCTGAGCGGTGTCAGGAGGGTTTTTCTCTGAAGCTGTTGGCACTAATGGCTTGCTTATTTCCTGGTAATGTATCAAGCTGTGTTACACTTCCAATTTTCTAAGTACTTCAGTAACATTTAGAGATGAAGAAGTTGCTTAGATAAAAAATGGTACATACCTTAAAGTACCAGTTGGGGGATAGTCCTCAATGGGACTGTTGTGGCAGATTTTTTGCTCATTATAGAAAAGGGGATGTGGATCTCTGGAAGCCCTGATTTTTATGAAGCAGAGAAGCCAGGCTGTGAAGGCCTTCAGGACATCACCCTCATCTCTTCCCTGGGCCTGTCCTGCTACTCTATGGTGCTTGGCCCATGTTTCCTTGAGTCCAGCCAGGTAGAGGACATAGGAAAGGCCATAGGCCAAGTGGACCTGGTGCCACCATGTAGTCTTTTGGCCCAGAGGCTCCACGTGGGCACTGTTCTTGGAGAGTTACTCTTTTGTTCCTGGTCCCTCCTGGGGCCGTAGTTGCTTCTCCTGAAGGCACCTTGCTATGGAGAGGAGGCTGAGTGGTCATGGGGGAGGCACAGTGGTGTCCAAGCACATCCATCCTTCCTGGTCTTCCAGGTAAATTTGAGCCGCCACTCTTCCACCCGAATGTGTACCCCTCAGGCACGGTGTGCCTGTCCATCCTGGAGGAGGACAAAGACTGGAGGCCAGCCATCACGATCAAACAGGTAGGAGGGGCTGCCCCTGCCCATGGCCCATCCCCTACTCTGGTCCTTCCTCGGGGTCCAGCATACATTGTTCTGTGCTTGTTTCTGGTTTTTTTTGTGCAGATTTTATTAGGAATACAGGAACTTCTAAATGAACCAAATATCCAAGACCCAGCGCAAGCAGAGGCCTACACGATCTACTGGTTAGTATTGACTGGCCTGCCGGTCACAACCCCTTCGAGAGGTACAGATAGGCGCCTGTCAGAGGGTATCTGGAGCACAGTAACCTAAGAGGGGGGCGCTAAGTCAGACAGCAGGGGAAAATCTGAGCAAGCCATATGAGGTGGCTGGAGAGGCTCGGAAGACAGACAGCATCCCGTCTGGTACAGACCATGCCGAAGATGGTAAGCAAGAATGGGTGGCAGGGGTGGAAATAAGTGACCAGGCTCTCCAGGGCTACTTTCCCCCCGGTAAGGCACAGCCAGTCCGGAAGGAAGGGCCTAGGTCCAGGTGTCATAGTAGGATTATCCCAGTGCTCACAGCCTCGCTTGGGTCCTGAGGGAGTACAGCGGAGGGCTTTGAGAGCAACTCTTCCAGGTGCCTCCCGGGCTGACAGGCTCCAGCTTGTCCCCCTGAGGTATTCTTCCTACGGGGTCCAGAGCTGCCTCTGGTGAGGTCCTTGAAGGAGATGAGGTATAAGGGCCGCTCCTGTCTGTATGCCCAGCCCAGGTGCTGCCAGTGGTGGCCACACGTACTGCAGTCACAGGACCCCGTAGTGCGGCCTCCATCCACCCTGTTGTCATATGGCTACACAGCTCAGTCCCACACAGCCCCTCATGCAGGATCCAAGGGTATTTCACCATGTTGCCACTGCTGCAGCCTACACACTGGGGCAGAGCTCCTGTGCTGCACAGGCTGAGGCCTTGAGGCAGGTGTGCCCTGTGCAGCCTTTGGGCCTTGTCGCCATGCGGATGCAGAATGTGTGTTCACTGAGTGTCACAGCTCGTGGTGGGATTGGTCCCATCTACACGAAAGCCGGTGGTTCTTATCCCACCTTGGCATTCCCACATCGCCTGGGCTTGTTGCCAATGCCTTGAGTAGCGTTTTTGTTTGCCTTTTGGATTTTTGTGGGGGGGGGGTGTGTTTTTTTGTTGGTTGCTGGGGTTGTTTTTGCCAGGAGTAATCTAATCCAGTGCCATTACACAGAACCACATGTCCAAGGTGCCCCCCCCCCCCTTAGGTGGGGTCTCACTGAGTTACCCAGGTTGGACTCAGATTTGCACTTCTGGCCAAGCTTCCTAGAATGCAGCGAGTACAGGTGTACTCCATACCTGGCTGGTGCACACACACACGCACACACACACACACACACACACACCCAGCAGTCATCGTTTGTCTGACACATCCATTTCAAAAACACCTTCTGTGAAGTGTGTTAAGGGACTACAGGTTCTCCTGAGTTTCAGGTCTGCCCTGGCAAGTGCTTCATCCTGAGGCCCCTCACTTGGTAAACAGGGTTGGTCAGAGAGCTGGGTAAGGGCCTGGGTCAGTGCTGCCTATGCATATTGGCACATCCAGCCCCTCAATCCTTGGGTGCTGGGCACTGGACCTGGCCAGCTTGGTCTTGGCCACAGATCTGACGTCTGTATAGTGGCCCTTTTTTTTTCTCCAGCTCTAGGAGCTTCTGCAAATCCCAGGGCATGAACAGCATGTGGGCACCGCGCTCAGGCAGAGAGAGCCCAGCCTGTCTCATCACAGTGCAAGCTAACAGACAAGCTGCAGTCCGCACAGTATAGCATCAGCCTGAATAAAGAGATGCCTAGGACCTCTGTGCCAAGGAGCACAGCTCTATGAATGTCATTGTGTTTTATGGTCCTCGAGGCCACTCTGGTCCCTGGTGACAGTATGTTGTTCCCAGATGCATCATTGGCTGGCCAGTGATTCCTGAGTGTCCAGTGTGGGCTGAGTTCTCAAGCCCAGCTTCCCTCCCAGGTCCCACCAGAAGTCCACGTGTGTTTATGGAAATGGGGAGAAAAACTAATGCCAAAGTTGGGCATGGTGGTGGACAACCACCACCCAAGTACTGGAAGGACTGAGGCAGGAAGACTGCAGGTTCAAGTGCAGGATGGGCAACATAGCAACACTGTATCAAACAATAAAAACATGCAGCTGTGTAACTCAGCGGTGCAGCACCTTCCCAGCAATGGCAAGGTCCCAAGTTGATTACCGCAAAAAAAAAAAGTAAAAGAAAATTTCAGAGAGCAAACTGCTTGGCACTAGGTTTTTTGTTTGAATTCTGAGACAAGGTCCTACCTACAGCCCAGACTGGCATCAAAAGGGCAGTCTGTGGAGTACCAGGATTACAGCCTGGGCTCACTGGATTGACCCAGCATTCAGGAGGCCAGGGGCAGGGTGGGTGTTTGAGCCTAGGAGTTCAAGGCAATGCCAGTGCACTGTCTGCACTGAGTGGGAGCTGGGTTGACCCAGCATTCAGGAGGCCAGGGGCAGGGTGGGTGTTTGAGCCTAGGAGTTCAAGGCAATGCCAGTGCACTGTCTGCACTGAGTGGGAGCTGGGGTCATCACGTTGCATGTGTGGTCAGTGGCGGGCTCACTCCTGTGAATAGCCACTGCAGTTCAGCCTGGGAAGCCAGCCAGATCCCATCTCTTTTGTAAAGAAAAAGCCTGGGAATGGACTCTGCATAGATGACTGTGTCATGGGCAGCCTGGGCCACCCTGTCCCAGCCCTTCCTGTTGCCCATGGAGCCACTCTGTCCCATGCACAAGTCGCTGGGGTGGTGTAAAAATCTTCCCTCTCCTGTCACAGTGCCCACCTTGGGCTTCTAACCCATGTCTTCTCGCCCCTGACCTATGGCTGTGCTTGTAGCAAGCCTGTGCCCTGCACCCAAACCCCTCACCTGTCTGCCCCATGTGAGTCTGGGCACGGCCCTCTCCAGGCAGCCGCTGCATATCCCTGCAGACCTTTCTAATCTCTTTTTTTCTTTTGACCTCCTCAGCCAAAACAGAGTGGAATATGAGAAAAGGGTTCGAGCACAAGCCAAGAAGTTTGCGCCTTCGTAAGCAGCGGCCCTGTGGCTCTGCAGAAAGGAAGGGATTGGTTTGGCAAGAACTCGTTTACACCTTTTGCAAATCTAGAGTTGCTCGTACGGTCACTAGTCGCCTGGGAGGGCTGGGCGGGTGCCATCTCCATTCCCGCCACTGGCACAGTTTTCATCCGCTGAATCACCCCGTTTTCATACAGGGTCTCTTCCTTCAGTCTTTTGTATTTTTGATTGTTATGTAAAACTTGCTTTTATTTTAATATTGATGTCAGTATTTCAACTGCTGTAAAATGATAAAACTTTTATACTTGGGTAAGTCCCCTAGGAGCTAGTCCTCTGCTGTCAGAGGCAGGCATGATTCCCACGCTCAGAGCTGCCCATAGCCTCTAGCTGGCTGTACGAGAAGAAAATCACTTGCCCCTCCCCCCCTCATCCGGGCTCCTTGAACCTGGGCTGTGTTGCTTATGAGCCTCAGATCCAAAGTCAGCTAGTGTCTCAATTCTGCATCACTTCCTTTGTGTTTATATGGCGTTTGTCTGTGTTGCTGTTTAGAGTAAATAAACTGTTTATATAAAGGTTTTTGTTGCATTATCATCATTAAAGTGTGAGGAGAGGTGCCTGAGTGAGCCCAGCTTTCCTGCTGGGTCACAGCCCAGGGTCCAGGACCAGTGGCTATGAGCTCTTCTCGCAGCCCCTGCTCTGGGATGCACTGGTCCCAGGTGGCTCTAGCTTGTGCTGGTTCTTTGTAAATAGGACTGTACAAAAGTGTGTGTCCAAGATGTTGTTCTCCTACCCCTGGATTTCTGGGACGTAGAGGACTAGGCGGAGTGCAGACCGTAAAGCCTGCAGGTCAGAAGCCAGAGCTGTGGCCCATGCCGCCAGAGAGGACACAGCAGCTAAGTCCTGACCTGGGCTGAGGCCAAGGGAGGTCCACGGACACAGCAGCGGCTATCTGCCCTCCTTCAGGTGACTACACTACGGACCATACGGGACTTCGGGTCCCTTCCTCACCAAGGAAGTGACTGTCTTCAGCCCTCTGCGTGCCACACCTGTGCACCAAGCTTTACTGCCACCTTGGCAAAAGGCAGGTGCCTCCTGCAGCTGCCAGACTGCATGGCCGCTATTGGACAGCCCCAGGCAGCCCGAGGGGCTCTTGACCCTGGTGGTGGTATGACACAGATGCCTTGAGGCACCACTGTCCATATGCTCCTTGCCACCTTGTGTTTGGGGAGCTCCAGTGGGTATGCCAGCATGTAGAGGGCTATGCTGGGCTGAGTGGTCTCTTTCCCCATCCCTGTGTGACAGTCCCCACCAGTCTTGTTCCTGAGACCCACTTCCTGCGATGGGAATTGGTCCCTGTGGCTCTCGAGCTCAGACCCAGGAGTAAGCCGGTGCAGCAGGGACCCCGCGGAGGATCAGAGGACTCTCTGGGAGGTTGGGGCCGCACACCCTGTTGGCAGCAATGGGCAGTTCTATTCCCACTTGATTCTGCACCCTGGCAGATGGCTGGACTTTTGGATGGACAGTTGGAGTTTGTTTATCCATGGAGGGGCCTTCCCTGAGGAATTCAGCCAGGTTGTGTATTTGTAGCCTGTTCCCAGAATGTCTTATTTTGTAATGATTGATTACATTTAGTAATAGTTACACGTGTATATGGTTACTATATGGAAATTCAATATATTTTATAGTTAAAATATTCTAAAGTAATTGATGTTTCTAGCAAATTGTAGTGGCTACTCATCAGCTATGAACTCTTCCTTTTGTACCACAGTCCTGGGCTTAACAAAGATGTGACTCTTGTAACCTGAGACATGAAATGTGATCATCTTGTGTTTGACCTGAGGGAGGAGGGTGCGCCCAGCATGAGGCCTCATACTAGTAAGGAATTGTGGGCAACAGATTAACCACTGTATCTAAGAATCCTCAAATTAAAACATTTCCACAAATGGCGGCCCTTGGATTGTGTCCTTTCCTGCCCATCTTCCCCCCCACCCCCCTTGCTCTGTGCTGGAGCCCATTCACTCAGTACTAAGGAGGACTCACCCCCACAGTTCCCTTCTGAACCTGTTGCTCTTGCCCAAGGGATCCCCCACAGTTTTGAGTGTGAGCCCCCTAGTGGCCAGTGGGGATGTAGTCGGCCAGCGAAGGGAACCCTGATTTCCCTGGGCCTAGCACCCAGGATTTGAAATTACACTCATTGCTCCAGGAACCTAGGTACACAAGGTACTCAGTTCAAATCCGGGTGGAGCCAAGGACCGATTGTGCCTGGCTCCCCACAGGCTGTTACATAGTGCCAAGAACCAGACTGGGGAAGCTGATCACAGGAAAAAGGGCCTGTGCTTGGGCATTAGTGGACAGCTAGTTTGCCATCTCCCTGACCACCTGGATCTTAGAGCTAACCAGACCCAGGGAGGCAGGGAGACTTAGCCACAGCACAGGGCTGTTGCTCAGGCCTGGCTGTTGAGCCCATTCTTGTTCCCCTCACCTTCCTAGACTAAGCACTGGCTCATTTCCCATGCCAGTCCCCTACAGAGGCCAACCCAGGCTACCTGAACCCCTTCAGTCACAGCTGGATCTGCCAAAGCAGCCTCTGCCTGCCACGGTGATGAGTTGTGATCTGAGGGTTTAACACTGACTTGGACCCACTGAAGCCAGTCTGAGCCGGGTGGTGGGGCAGTGAACAGTGGGTTTGGGGACAGCTCAATCAGACACCAGATTAGGGCTAGGGGTTTTCCACTTTGCCAGTATGTGAGATTCCTGGAGGATGCACACTGCCCACCTCTCTGGGGAGGCCACAAGTCCCTGGCCTGTCTGTGGCCTGGTCAACAACAGAATCCTGGATTTGTCCTAAGGCCACCGTGTCCAAGCCCTTGTTGGGGGTGGGGGGGAGAGATAAGCAAACAGCACAAGAAAAACTCAGGGCCTACAGGGCTGGGCTTGTTTTCACTTATCCCAGCGCTTCCAGGTCAAACCTCTGACCTTCCTCTAGGACACCTACAAAGGAAGATAAATATCCACCCCCCCAAGGGAATCCTGCTGCTGAGGAAAGAGTCAGCCCTGATCCAGGATAAGGGCACCTCCGTCCCTGGGATCTGCAGGGAAAGATGGGCACAGAGGAGCTGGGTACATAAGCTGTGGCCCAGCTCTGTCTCCCGATGAAGCCTGTCTTCTTTCCCTACCAATGCCTGACCAAGGGGTTCCCAGAGGATGGAATGCTCGAATACTCAGCAGAGCTGAGAGGGAAGCCAGGGGCCAGAGGTCTCGACTCACAGGAGTCCTCTGCTTCCTCATACCTGTGCCCACCTTGGCCAAGCACTCAGAACCAACAACAGACTCACAGTGGCACCAAGATGGAGCTCATTCACCCATCACTTGATGGCAAGAGGTTCTCTAAGATGCAGGTGGGGATTTGGGAGCCAGTGCCTCACGCAAGAAGCCAGTCCTGAGACAAATCCCCCCCCCCCCGCCAGGCCACCTCTTGCTTGCAGGGGGACAGATCCTTGTAACTCTCAGGGTCCTTAAGCTTCAGAGCAGGCAAGGGTCCTGGCCATAGTCCTCACTGGCCAAGAGTGAGGGAAGCTTTTCCCTGGACACTGCCTGCAGCTGCAATGGGGGTTGAAGTCCAGAGCCTGATAAATACTAGTCCCTGTGGAGGAAGAGTCACTTTGGCTGCAAAAACTTTCCAGCTTGGAGTCCTGAGTATCCACCCAGCCAGACCTGCTTTTTTCCCTTTGCACAATCAGTCCCGGCCTTCCTGTGGTCTCTGTGTGCCGACTCCATCAAAAAAAGTCACCCTATGCTACAGGTGCCAGCTGAGAGATGTCCTGCCCCGAGGCTGTCTTCTCACCCCACAGGACAGTGGCTGTCCTCTGGTTTAGGGGAGTGGAATCAGTGACCTTCTCAGAGCAAGGTCTGGAGGCTAGGTACCAGAAGGGGATAGCCTGCCCTCTGCCCACTGCCAGGGTTACAAACAAGGATGAGCTGCCACCCCCAACCACAGGGCAGGAAACCAAGACTTGGAGAGGCCAGAGCTACCTCTCACTGATGGGGAGGACTCAGTGGACACTGACTTGCTACAAGCTGAGACTGGCCCACTGAGGCCTCCCCAGCAGCCCCAGGGATGCAGCTGTTATCCTTCCTTTACAGATGACAGGGAGGGAGGCACCGGGCACCCAAGTGATATGCTGAGTGGGGCTGGGCTCTGATCCAGGTCAGTCCACCTTCAGTCCCAGAACAAGTGGGAGAGATTGGAGGAAAGGTTTGGTACCCCCAAAAAGTATCTGTGAGGCAAGAGCCCTGTGGACTGTATCCCAGAAGGGCTGTGAGTTCCAGCCTGTTGTGTGGCCTTGGGCAAATCACTTCCCAAGTATGGATGAGTTTTCCTACCTGTTGAAGGGCAGCCTCCAAGGCCCCAACCAGCCTGGAAGTCTGTGTTAGTCTTAGGGGCTGGAGCCCCGCTCCCTAGCGCCTGGCAGCTGCTCCTTCCCCCCAACTTCCTGTTTACAGCAGCTGCAGACTCATCCCTTCACCCCAAAGCCATTATGATCACCATGGCAACCAGACTACGTTTGTTCCAACAGGTTGTCAGAACCTGCGGCAAGACTGCCATGTTGCTGGCTCACCTCAGATCCTGGGAAGGCAGGTCGGCTGCCCCTGTTCCAACCCCATTGTCTTCAGAGGAACAGCTCAGGACACAGCCTTGTTCAGGCCCACTCTGCCGCTCACTTGACACCCCTGACCCAAACAGAGTACATTTCCCGAGCTCTCCCCCAGCACTTCATTTCCCTGGTTAAATGGGTCAGGATGGAGATGGCACCGGAGAACACATCCAGAGGTCCTGCCTCCCTCACGCTGGGAGTACTGTACACAGTGGTCTGCGGACAGCCTCCGCCGGAGCTCTGTGCTGGAGGCTGAGGCCAGCCTTCCCTGAGGGAACTGTCCGTGCCTCTCAGCTGAGCTGAAGGGTGCCTGGCCTGCCGCTGCCTCTTTGCTCTTCTCCGGGCTGAGGTTTTACTGTTTTGTTTTTTGTTTTTTGAAACCAGGGATTGAACTTGGGACCTTGTGCTTGCCAGGCAAGTGCCGGAACCGCTGAATTATATCCCTGGCCCTGCGGTCTCCCCTAAATCTAAGTTGCACTGTCCAGCAGAGGCAGAGCCAGATCTTGGGGCCAATTGTGCCCTTCCAACAATCCCAGGTTCCCCAACAGCCTGCAGCTCTCAAGGCTGGGGCCCAGGCCTGTGGCAGGCAACTTGTTAGAGACTAGTGGACCACAGGTGTGTTTAATAAGCTTTCAAAATTGCCCAACATGAAGGTGAGCACCTACACTGTAATCCCAGCACCTGGGGAGCTGAGGCAGGAATTTCGCAAAAGTTCCAGACCAGTTTGAGCAAGTTAGCCAGACCCTGTCTCATACAAGGCCTAGGAGTGTAGTTCATTGCGGAGGTCCTGAGTTCAATCCCCATACAGCAAAAACAAAAACATGAACGCCTTCTAGGTGACCGCGGTGGGGCTGGTTGGAGAGCAGCTGGAGGCTAGGGGGATGCGGAGGGGCAGCTGGGTTCCACTTGGCTGTGACCTGACAAAGGACAGTTGCCAATCACCCTCATAGGGTTGTCGTGGGGCGTCCTCATTTGGTTCTGCGAGTCCTCTCCTTCCCTCCCGGTGGCCGATTCCCGCCGACAGCCCCGCCCACCCGACCTCTCCCTCCTCCGCGCTCCGCTGCCCGAGCCGACGAGGCCCCGCCCCCGCCCCGAGTCCGTCCGCCCACCGCCCGAATGCGGGGCTGAGTCTTCAGCGAACGCAGCTGCGAGCGGTCGCGGTCGCGGGGCCTTGCGGTGCCCAGCCCGAGCGACAGCGGCCCCGCAGGAGCCCCCTCGTCCCCGCGCCCCGGGTGAGTGCCGCAGGGTTCAGCTCTGTGCCGTCGGGGCCTGGCCTGGCGCCCACCCAGATAGACCGACGGAGGGACAGACCTGCACCTAGGCTGACCCTGGCGTTGCCTGGGGGTGGTTGACAGGTCTCTAGGACACGCCCGCGGCTCCAGGGAAACTGAGGCAGGCATCCTTAGAGGGGCGGGGCCGCGGGCATGATTTCTTCTGCTTCCCCTCCCCTCGGAGCACCCAGCAGGGTCTGCACTGCAGGGCGCGGGGGAGGGGAGCAGGGCCGCACCTGTGAGGCTGGAGCGGGGGCGAAAGCGACCACCGGCCTCCACCCCTCTCCCAAGAGAGCTGCAAATGAAGGAGAAAGGACCCCAGAGACCCTCCTCAGGGTCTTCTACGACCTTTTGGCTGGGCCCCTTAACCTTTGCCCACGAAAGCGCGCCCCCACCCACACAGCCCAAGAATCTCCCTCCCACAGCCTAGGGTGAAATGCTGCACGCCAGACTAGTCCCAGATACCCTCGGACCTACCCCTATGAGGGAAGCAAGACCCCGGGAAAACTGAGGGGCAGGGAGGGAGGGGCATCTCAGCAGAGGCAAGTGAGGCAGGTGAGAGAGGGCCGCTATGGAAGTACCCCCAACCCCATCCACACAGGCGTCGATCTGGGAGACCCAGGGCCCCCTGCGGGTAGCACCCCCCACACACATACACACACACACCCTGTAGACTGGATGTCTTTCTACAAAGCCAGGTAAGCTGTCCCAGGCACCGCCCTGCTTCAGGGGACACTGAGGCCAGAGGGACACCTGGAAATCCAGAAGACATGATAGTGTGACAGGAAGAGGAACGAACCCCAAAAAAGAAATGGCCAGAGGGTAGGGGGTCCGGGAAAGTCAGTGGGGAGGAAGACATTCTGTCCCATCAGGAGAACCCTTGTCCAGCCTCAGGAATCCAAATGCACCATGCAGGGAGCCCTTGGCTGACCCCAGGGCTCTGGAGGAGTTTGTAATGGTCTGGGACGGAGAAGGCCTTCCAGGCTCTCCTGCACAGCTGTCCTCAGATCCACCTGCATCAGTGCCACATTCCCCAAACTGCTCAGCTGAGGACAGCTTGGTATGCCAGCCCTGGCCCTGGCTCTTAGCTCTGGCCCAGCCCTGGCTATGACATGAACCAGTGCTAGTACTTTTTGTCCAGCAGCCAGGCAGCCTGTTAGGTTCGGCTCAGCCCCAGAGTTGGATGGCAAAACCTCTCTGGTCAGCCCTTACCTTTCTCAGTGGACAACAGCAGTGGATTTTGGCCTCGGTGCCAGTATCCAGGCTCATAGGGATGTGAGCGTGTCCTGCTCTGTACTGCTGTCCCTGGACAGTCTGATGGTGAGATGGGGGAGAGTCACATCCAAACCCAAAGACAGGTGGGATTCCCTACACTTGACCGCTAGGAGCAAGGTCCCCATCTGGGGCACCTCAGAGCATCCTTGACAGGTAGCTCCCAGGATCAGGAAGGTTGTCAGCTGTCCAGGGAGCCCCAGAGTTTCCCAAAGGCCAGGGGAAGGCTGGCAGTTCTGGACAGCAGGATGAGCCCCCTCTGATGGGCACCAGTGCTGAGCACTGCTGTTGGCTTCATCCTAGAAACGGTGAGGGGTGGGGAGCAGCTGGATGTGACCCTTAGGGTGTCCCAGCTCAATGCCAGGACACCAGAGCCTCAGTCCCAGGCTGCCACCTGCTGGCTGTGTGACCTAGGGCGGGTCATCTGAGAAGAGGTTAGCGGAGCCTCGTTCCTGTCTCAGCCTCACCACAGGTGTAACAGGTGAGAACTGGGTGGGAAATGCAGAGGGGGCATCTGGTCCCCTTGTGCCTAAACAATTCATCCTCACTGAGACACTCAGCCTTGCAGCTCAGGCTGCTGAGTTCCTGCGTCATATTTGTCTCTGGTATCCAGAGCCCCCGTGGCCCTTCACACTCAGATGTGCTGGCGGTTGCCCTGGCAACAGCTCAAACAGAGGCTGCTCTGCAGGCTTAGGGCTCAGGGGGTGCAGCCTCTATGTTCTCAGTTCAGCTAGGGAGAAGGGGGGTGCCTATGACTCCCAGCCCCCTGGGATATCAGCTCTGTGTGTATGTGTGTGTGTGCGCACATGTGCGCATGCATGCATGCATGCATGGCATAATTTGTTTTTTGTTTTGTTCCCTTGTTTTTTAATACCAGGCGGCTTTCACACACTCCACATTATTTTATAGCCCCGGTGATTTTGAGACATGATCTTGCTAAGACACTAAATCACCTACGCTGTACTCAAACTTATATTCCTAGAGTCCTAGGATTTCAGGTGATCATCATTATTTCTGGCCAGAGCAACAGTTTTAAAATACTCTCCCCAGCTTATTGGCTCCTAGTTTTGGGGAGAAGGTGGTAGAGAGCACACAGAGGTTTAAAGACAGCAAAGCTTCATTTTTTATTTTTATTTATTTTTATTTTATTTTATTTTTTTGAGACAGAGTCTTGCTTTTGGTAGCTCGGGATGCCCCTGAGCTAATTCTGTAGCTCTGGCAAGCTTCAAACTCACAGCAATCCTCCTATCTCTGTCTCCTGAGTGCTAGGATTACAGGTGTGAGTTACCACGCCCATCATTGTGGTATGTGGTTACTGGGGATCGAACTTGGAACCTTGCACTTGCAAGGTAGATGAGCTAAATCCTTGGCCAAAGCTTCATTTCTGGCCCCTGGGTGCTGCCCCCTCAAGGCTGAAGATCTTCCCAGCCAGCACCTGCCTTGTCCTCTACTCTTGGGTGTGGCCAGATAACAGCCTTTGGAGTCCAGGACCTTGCCGGGCTCACCAGGCGCCTGGTTAGAGTGTAAGGAAACAGGATGAGCTAGGAGTGTTGAGTTAGTGCAAGGCATAGACCAGTCACGGGGACCTTCCCACACACACACACACGGGGTGTAGCAGGCAGCTTGCTCAGTATCTGTCTGGAGCCACCAGCTGCCAGGAGTCTCCCTGCTGGGATGTCGTGGCTAAGCTCACAGTTCTTACGTGAGGTAGTGGCAGGTGATGAACAGGACCAGCCAGGCTTGGGCCCTTGAGACATCTAGCATGGCTCTCCCTCTGCTCACTACTCCTGAGATCCTGGGCAAGGAGTTAAATCTGCCGAGTCTATTTTCTTTTGTAAAACGGAAGTAACAGTCCCCCTGTGCAAGAGCTGATGTGCCTGGGCAGATGAGTGAGCATGAGGAGGGAGGGAGACCCAGACAGAAATTCAAAGGCCTTTGTCATGTGTGGTCGTCTGGGGGCATCCTATAGACCAGAGGTGGGGCAGGGAAGCCAAGGGGTGGGCCTGTGTGACAGAGGTGAGCTGGCTGTTGGATGCTTTTCCTCAGGGGAGGGAGGACTCCCCAGGGGTGGGTAGGGAGGCTCAAGGCTAGACGTTTTTGTATGACCCAAAGCAGATATGGGTGTCTGAGGGAGTGGTATGGCGGAAAAGGGGGCCTCAGGAGGCCCAGGCAGTCTACAGGGGAAACTCGAGCCCCGGAAGGGGCTGATCCAGTGTGAGCAGTGAGTTGAGCCCCCTTCCGTGATACAGGTGGGCAGGGCCTGGGGTCATCCCCAGCATTCCAGGCCAAGACTGCTGCATTGTCCCATTCCATATCCCAGTCCCGGCCAGAACTCATTCTGAGCCCTGCTTCTGCCCAGCTCCATAGGACAGTGTCAGGGAATGGGCTAATCAGGCTTCACTCCAGAGCAGAGGATTGCTGTCTGTTCCAGCACCGGGAACATGTAGGTAGCTCCTGCTGCTCCAAGCAGGCTGCACTAGGCTGGCTCAGTTTCCACTGCAATAGGAGAGTACTGGACAAGAAGGACTGGGGCAGGGCTAGGACACACACACTTGAGTTTCACTTATACAACTACGAGGAGCAAGGTCTGCTTTGTGGGACTCCCTCCTGGTTTTTCTTCTCCTTTGTGAGCCAGATCTTGCTATGGAGTGCAGGCTGGCCTTGCACTCACTACAATCCTGCCTCAGCCCGAGCTGATTAAACTTACACTACCATTCATGGGTCCTCACCCTACCCCAACCGTTTTTTTTTTTTTTCTGACCAGCCCCTGGGGCAAGGAGGTTTGTTTACTGTGTGAAGACCCCGAAAAGCCTCTGCCCAGGCATTCGGGCCATGTGAGCAGCTGTCCATTGACCCAGGACTTGGTCCCACCTGTGCTGCTCTGGGGCACCACGTGGTATTTTGGCCTTTCACACAAAGGCCCAGGTGATTGTGGGGCTGGGGAGTTAGGCACTGCTCCCCAGCATCTTGGCTGTCTTGGGGAGGTTCCCAAAGGCACAAATGCTTTCTGTCTCGCTGTCAGGTGCCATGGGCACAGCTGGAGCCCCATCCCTGAACTAAGAGTGGCAGAACAGTCCCTCCCCAGTAAGATCTCAGCAGCTTCACATGGAGCTTGGCCCTGAGATGGGAACTACCACTTGCTGGCATCTGCTGGCACAACCCCAGTGCCATTATGCAGGGGACATGGGGGCCCAAATAGGTCACCTGGCAGTGTGGTGGCTGGAGTCCTCCAAGCCCCCAGGAGGACCCAGCTCAGTGTTTTTCCTCGTGACCTCCAGCCTGCCACCCCCCACTGTGGGTACACTTTGCTGCAGACCGTCACCATGTCCGCCTTGCTGGAGATCAAGAGCAGCGTACTCAGGCAGGTTCAAGTGTGCCCATCCTTCCGCCGCAAGACAGAGCCGGAGCCTGGGAGCACCAGTGCGGACCTACCGGAACCTGCCACGGGGGCCTGGTGGGTACCCACTCTGGGAGGAAGCAGGGCTGCGAGGCTCAGTGCTCGAGGCCATGAGTGTGCTGGGCATCACACTGCCCCTGTCCACTCACGACATCCTGCATCCTGTTGCCCAAGTGCTGACTGGTCTCTTTCCAGGAAACCCGGGGATGGCATGGAGTTCTTTGCCCACATGCGTCTCATCCTGAAGAAGGGGGAAGGCAGACAAGGCCTGCCCTGCCCAGAGGTGAGCTGTGGCCCACCCCCTGGATCATCCACCGCAGCCTCCACCTACCTTCCTCTTCCTTCTCCTGTGGGCAGCCCTGCCGGTATAACCACAGAGTGGCAGTGGGGCAGCTACAGGCTAAGCTGTGCCCCAAGGCACTCACCGTAGCACCTCACGCAGGTCCTCTTACGGAGCAGTTCACCAGCCCCTGCTGAACCTGTGGACCCCAACCGAGGCCTGAGATCCCTGACGCAGGAGGATGTAAGGGTTGGGGATGGCCTGTGACTTATGTTCCTGAGATTGTGGGGTCCAGGGATGGGTACATAGCCAAGGTGGGTGGGTGGTTGAATAGAGACAGGTGTGGATGCACCAGGAAGGGACTGGGTTCCACTAGGGAGGCACTGCCTGGGGCTAGGCTGAGGCCCAGCCCACTGCGGCTAGCCGGAAACTCAGAGCCTGGCCCCGCAGGTGGAGATGCTCTATGAGGAGGCCTTGTACACGGTCCTCCACCGGGCTGGCACCATGGGCCCCGACCAGGTGGATGATGAGGAGATCCTTCTGGGCTACCTACGGCAGGTGAGCTGGTAGCCTTGCCCATCCCAGCCCCTCTGATGTGGACTGTGACCCCCCCTTCCATGGCTGGCACTGTCACCTGAACAACACACAGAACACACAACATTGTATACATGGACAAGCACCTGCACAGACTCATATATGCATGATGGACACAGACAAGCTGACACACCTGGAAGGATGGTTAGATACGTGGACGTACTTCAGAGGTTACGAGACAGATTGACACAGAGAAGGTTGGAGAGGACAGACGTGCTCAGAGAGGGTTGGACATGTGGACAGACACTTCCCCTGCTGTATGTGTGCTTTAAACTCCCATTCCTTCCGGGCACTCCACAGCCACTTCTGCACATGCCCTCACCTGCTGGCACTGCACCTGGCATCGCAAGTGTGTGCTCACACCTTGCCTGCAGACTGCCCCAAGCCTTCCAAGGGCAGATGAAGGGCCCCACTCCCTTGTGCTGCCTTCTGAGGTGGGCACTTGGTCATTCCCTTCCTGGCTGGAATGCCCAGGGCCCCCAGGAAAGTGCCTAGCTTCTCTCTGGGCTCACTTGAGCTCCAGATGCCACTCATGGTCCATAGGTGTTTGAAACCAACTCTGAGGAACACACTGAGGCCATTGAGCGTGTGAAGAAAGCCAAGGTAAGGTAACTGCACACCCGCTGGGGACTAGAGGACAGAAAAGGAGAGATGGCCATGTTCACGCTGACAGCGCCCAGGGCCACAAGTTGCCCAGTGTCCCTCCACCTGCAGGCCCCCGCGTACACCCTGAAAGTCTCTGTCATTCGTGCCAAGAACCTTCTGGCCAAAGACCCCAATGGTGAGTGGGGCCCCGCAGACCCCAGATGTGCTGAGTCCTGGCAGCTGTGGAGGATGGAGGACAAGGGTCAGGCTGAGGCACCTGCCTTGTCTCAGGCTTCAGCGACCCCTACTGCATGCTGGGCATCCTGCCAGCCTCGGGCACCCCTCAGGAGCAGAGTGGGCCAAAGGAAAAGCGCTTCAGTTTCCGCAAGGGCAGCAAACACAGCAGTCCAATGCCAGCCAAGTGCATCCAGGTCACGGAGGTCAAGAGCAGCACCCTGAACCCTGTCTGGAAGGAGCACTTCCTGTTGTAAGGCTCCCCAACCCCACTGGTGGCTGAGTGTCTCAGCGGTGATGCTCACACATTCCCAGTCTCTGCTGCTCCAGGAATTCTGAGGGGGGATGGTCACATGTCCAGTCTTCAGCTAGGAAACTGAGGCCCAAAAAGTGTCCTGCCCCTGCGGCCAGACAACTGGCAATTGGCAGCCGAGTCAGGATTTGGAACCTTGAGCCTGTCTGGATAGCTGGCCACTCCCTGTCCCAGGCAGCTTCCCCAGGACGCTCATCATGTCTCTGTGTTCCCTACAGTGAGATCGAGGATGTCAGCACAGACCTGCTACACCTGGACATCTGGTACAGGACCCTACTAAGCCCTTCAGGGCGAGGGAGTGGGTACCTTTGATCTGGGAGTTGGGGGTGATCTGAGCCTATAAGAGCTCCAGACGAGCGACCCCCTTTCCAGGGATCATGACGATGATGTGTCCCTGGCAGAAGCATGCAGGAAGTTGAATGAAGTCATTGGCTTCAAGGGCATGAGCAGGTACAGCAAGTAGGATCCTTGTGCCCCACCCAAGCCTCACCTGGTGAGTGGTGGGTCTCTGGTGACCTCCTGGCATGATGCCACCTTGCTGTGCCCAGGTATTTCAAACAGATCGTCAAGTCAGCTCGTGCAAATGGGACAGCAGGGCCCACAGAGGACCACACTGATGACTTCCTGGGGTGCCTCAACATCCCTGTCCGAGTGCGTGGGCTAACGACGGGGAGCAGTGGTTGTGTCCTCCCTGGGCTGTAGGGAAAGGGTCCACTCCCAGCCACCTCTTGCATTTGGGCCCCTGAATGTCCCCCATGTCTTCCCCAAGGCCTCCCAGAGTCTGTGTGGGAGAAGAGTTGGGCAGTCCCTAGGTCTGACTCTCTCCCTCTTGCCTCTCAGGAGGTGCCCGTGGCTGGTGCCGACCGTTGGTTCAAGCTGGAACCACGCTCTAGTGCCTCACGGGTGCAGGGTGACTGCCATCTAGTCCTCAAGCTTATCACCACACAGGTGGGGAGCCACAGGGTCCTGCCCTGAGTCCTGGGCCGCGGGGCCCAGGCAGAGCAGTGACCACGGGCCCCATGTTCCAGAGGGACACAGTCATGAGCCAGCGTGGCCGCTCTGGCTTCCTCTCCTACCTGCTGCTCCTGGGCCGAATCCTGCAGTTTGAGCACCGAGCAGAGGAGGTAGCAGGCACCCTGGGAAGTGGGGCGGCTGGGTAGAGGGCTGAGGACAGGTCGGAGGAATCTCCCTCTCTGTCCAACCTGGCTTTCTCCTCTAGTCCAATTCAAGCAGCTGGTGTGGTGAGCTCAGCGGGCCTGGGTCCACAGTCCTCTGCCTGCACGGGGCCCAGAGTAACCTGTCACCCCTGCAGCTGGCCGTGCTGTGAGTAGGCAGGGTGGTGGTGTGGGTTGGTCCCATGGTAGTGCAGGACCAGGTGCCGCCTGACCTTGGGCTGGGCCCACACAGGCACTGGCAGGTCAGCAGCCGCCACCATCAGACCTGCACACTGGACTATAGCTACCTGCTGGGGCTGCTGGAAGATATGCAGGCACATTGGGAAGAGGCAGCCTCACTGCCCCAGGAGCAGGTGGGTCCTTGTACTGCCATGGGCTTGTCTGGTATTGGTGAAGGGTGTGCTGGAGTCACTCCTGCTCTGTATGGGCAGGAGAGGAGAGGCAGAGTCCTGCCCTCAGGTTGAGAACAAATGATTGGAGCGAGCACACGTGCCATGCTGTATGGGAGTGGCCTGGGGAAAGTGGCCATGGATATGAGCACTAGGTGGTGAGATCAGGGCAGCAGGAGGCAGTGGGTGCTGGGAGGATGACGCAGGGAACAGGAGGCTCAAAGTCCCTGGGGAGGGAATCTCACTAATAGGGAGGCCACCAGGGAGGTGCTGGAGGGGGAGGGGCTTGGGAGAATCTTTAGCAGGACAGAGCCAGGCAGGCCCGGGATGCTGCCTGGTGGGGAGGGAACTGCTGGCAGAAGGAGCAAAGGTGTTTCTCAGCATCTGTGAGCAGAGCTGGCAGCTCCTGCCCTTCCGCTCCTGCCCTGTCCCTGCTCCAGGAAGAGAGTCTGGCTGACAGCTTCTCTGCCTTCTCTGAGTATGGGCTGCAGCTGCTACACCAGCTCCGAGATTACTTTCCTGCCACCAACAGCACAGCCGTCTACCGTCTAGAACTACTGCTAAAGTGGGTACTTCTTGGGGGAGGGGGTTGGCCCGGGCAGAGGCAGATCCTGGAGGAGGACCTTCAGCAGGCTGGGCCATGACTATACACCTGACCTCCAGGTGCTTGGACAAGCTGCACTTCTTCCAGCCCTCCTTTGAGATTTGCCCCTTTGAGACAGAACTGAACATGGACATCGCTGCTGCCCTGAAGGTGTGTTGGGCCCTCTGGCCCTGCCCAGCCTGCATTCCATGACCCTCCTCATCTCCCCTTTTTCCTGTCTCTCCACCCTACTGTACTGCCTGGTGGCTTCCTCTGCAGAGAGGCAACCGAGAGTGGTACGACAAGCTTCTGAACATCAGGAGTCCCCGAGAGCAGGTTAGCAGGGCTTGCCTGTGATGGGTACAGGGCCCTGAGCAGTAAATACAAGCCAAACTTTCTTCTAGCCTGGGCTGCAGCGCCTCACTGGGCTCGTGGAACTAGCGGACATCATCTATGAGGACCTGCAAGCCTGCTATGGCATCTACGCCAGCCTTTTCCATGGGTAGGTTCTGCTGCTCAGCATCCACACACAGCCAGTGGGGCTGATGGGGCTGGAGGAGGGCTAGGTGTCTGAGGCATATCCTTTGCAGTATCCTCAAGGTGGACTTCTTCACCCTTACCTTCCGGCAGCTAGAGCGTCTGGTGAGGATGATCCCAGGGGTGCTTTCCTGGCATGGGGGAGCTGGGAGACTCCCTAGCTAAGAGGGACCTGGTTCTGTTGGTGGTGGCCTGACACTCCCTACCCCCAATCTGGGCAGTTGGCTGAGGAGGCATGGGTGCTAACTGAGGAACTGAGCCCCAAGATGACGCTCCAGGTGGCCTCAGGGCTCTTTGAGCTGTATCTGACCCTTGCTGACATCCAGCGCTTCTGGAGTTGCATCCCTGGCCGGTAGGCACCCCCGACCTCCTGCCTCTTCCAGATAAGCTCTGGGACTGAAGTTGCAGGGCCCTGTGCCAGGCTACCCTAGGTGTCCAAGTAGGGACGTGCTCTGACCTTGTTCCCACCACAGGGATGGCCGCTCCCTGGCCCTGGCGGGCATCCATACCCCATTTCTACCTGCTGTGAAGATCTGGCTACAGGTGCTTCGAGACCAAGTCAAGTGGCGCCTCCAGGGAGCAGTGGACGTGGACACAGTGAGTCAGCGCGTGGGCGCCAGGACACTGGGCTTCATCCTGTGGGCCCTTGATGCAGGCCACCTCCTGCCTTCCAGCTGGAACCCGTGGATGCCTCCTCCAAGCACAGCAGCTCTGCAGCCACTGCCAGCCTCTGCTTCAGCCACATCCAGGAGCTCTGGGTCCGCCTCGCATGGCCTGATCCTGCCCAAGCCCAGGGGCTTGGGACTCAGCTCAGCCAGGTGTGGCTTCTGGGGGACAGAGAAGCAGGTTGGGAGGACTTTGGGGCCTGGGAGGAGCTTCAGGTTCCAGCCCCACCCCCATCCCAGGACATGTGCGAGGCGGCCCTCTTCTACTCGGAGCTGCTGCGGAAGAAAGTGGACACCCAGCCTGGGGCTGTTGGCGAGGCAGTGAGCGAGCCGGTGGGTGACTGGCCGGGCAGGTGAGGCTGCAGGCGGCTGGGTGGGGCTGCCCAACTGCACCTACCTGCCTCTGCCCATCCCACCCCCCAGCTTTGCGTGGTGCTCAACAACGTGGAGCTGGTGCGCAGGGCTTCAGGGCAGGCACTGCGGGGCCTGGCCTGGCCCGAGGGTGTAGGGGGAGTGGAGGCCACGCTTCCCCGCCCACTGCTCAGCTGCACACAGACCCTGGAGGAGGACCTGCAGCGGGAGGCCCACACTGTGACTGCACATCTGACCTCTAAGGTGGGCAGTGGCCTATCCCTGGTGTGGGGACTGCCCCGGTGTCGTCCACCCAGTGCTGAGGATCCCTCCTGCAGATGGTGGCTGACATCAGGAAGTATGTGCAGCATATCAGCCTCTCCCCAGACTCCATTCAGAATGATGAGGTGTGTGGATGTGAGCACGTGTACATCGGGGTGGCTGGGCTTCTGTTCTGGCTGGCCCTAAGGACCCCTGTCCACAGGCTGTAGCTCCACTCATGAAGTACCTGGATGAGAAGCTGGCTCTGCTGAATGCCTCCTTGATAAGGGAGAATCTGGGCAGGTATGGGCTGGGCAGGTATGGGCTGGGCAGATGGGGAGGCGTGGCCTGGTAGTGACTCCTGCCATGTCCTTGCAGGGTGCTGGAGGCCCTCTGGGAGCTGCTCCTCCAGGCTATTTTGCAGGCACTGGGTACAAACAATGATGTCTCTGCAGACTTCTATGGACGCTTCCACTTTACCCTGGAGGTAGGCCATGTGGAGCTTGAGGGATTTCTCCCCTCCCCCTTGCCAGGATACCCAGCGTCTGCCAGAGCTTCCAGGGCTCAACAGAAAGCACTTCCTGCTGTTAGCCCAGCCACACCTCGGCCACCTGGGATAACAGATTTGGGGCTTCAGGGGCAATCACATTCCCGGGCTTCCTGGAACCTGATACTTCCAGGTGTGCAAGTGGTTTGCATAGCCAAGACCCACAGCTGCTCAGCTTCCCAATGTCTCCCCTTTCCCGGCCCCAGGCTCTGGTTGGCTTTTTCCATGCTGAGGGCCAGGGACTGCCCCTGGAGAGCCTCAAGGATGGAAGCTACAAGGTGAGGCCTGGCCTTCTGGGGCCCAACTCCACCAGCTGCCTGATAACAGGCCAGTGGCCACTGCCTACAGCTAGTGCTGACCAGTATCCCTGGGTCCCTTTCCCTGCAGAGGCTGGAGGAGGAGCTGCGGCTGCACAAATGCTCCACACGTGAGTGCATTGAGCAGTTTTATCTGGATAAGCTCAAGCAGGTAAGATGGCTACTGTCTGCTGTTCACCCTAGCTGCACTAAGCCCCAGTTCTGCTCACTCAGCTTTTTTCCACAGCGGTCCCTGGAGCAGAACCGGTTTGGTCGCCTGAGTGTCCGCTGCTATTATGAGACAGCTGAGCAGCGGCTGGCAGTGGAGGTGCTGCATGCTGCCGACCTGCTCCCCCTGGATACCAATGGTGGGGCATGGTCGTGGCAGGTATGGGGGGCCCAGTAGGAATAACTTGCTCATGGCCATGTGCCCTCCAGGCTTGAGTGACCCTTTTGTGATTGTGGAGCTGGGACCCCCCCATCTCTTCCCGCTGGCCCGTAGCCAAAGGACACAGGTCAAGGCCCGGACGCTGCACCCTGTTTATGATGAGCTCTTCCACTTGTGAGTGCCCTGGCTCACCCACCCTGTCCCACATGGCCACAGGTGGTTCCTGACTCTCCCCTCACTGCCCTGTCCACAGCTCTGTGCCTGCAGAGGCATGCCGCCGCCGTGGGGCCTGCGTGTTATTCACTGTCATGGACCATGACTGGCTATCCACTAATGACTTTGCTGGGGAGGCGGCCCTTGGCCTAAGTGGGATCAGTGGCATCTCGAGACCCCAAGTGGGTGGAGGACTGCGGACAGGGCAGCCCATCACCCTGCATCTGCGCCGGCCCAGAGCTCAGGGTAAGTTGGTATGAGGAGGTGGTGGGGGTCAAGGGAGGGGAGGGGTGACTCCCACACACCTGCCCACCTGCCTGCAGTGAGGTCGACACTGAGGATGCTGGAGGGCCGCTCCAATAGAGAGGCACAGGAATTTGTCAAGAAACTCAAGGAGCTGGAGAAGTGCATGGAGTCTGACCCCTGAGCGCCCCCCAGCGGCCCAGCAGCTTTGTGCTGCTTTTATCTGCTCTCTGAACCTGGTGGCATCATCACCCTTGCTCTGTTCCTTTGGTGTGTACTGTGAACCCCTTGCACTCCAACATGCCCCATCACAAACACGGGGAGCGCAGCTTGGAAGGAGTTGGCCAACAGCGGCCCCTGGACATAGCGGAACAGAAAGAACCTAGTTAGGCGATGCCCTTCCTTTGGGCTCAGAGACAGTGGAACAGTAGGTAGTTGGCTTCAGGGGTCACTGCCATTAGGAAATGTCTGGTGACTCTGGTCACACTGGGATGTGAAGGTGTACTGCTTCCAGATGGTGGTGGCCAGAGAAGCGGCTCAGTAGCCTGCACTGTATCAGTCAGACCCCAAAGAATGGCCCACACCCACTATGAGCAATGCCTCCATGGAAGGCCTCTCTTGGAGGAAACTACCCAGTGTCCTTGGCCAGGGCAACGCCCCCAATATCCAAGAGGCAGGAGGCAGAAGGTGTGGTTTAGAGGACATAAGAATTGGAGGGAAGCAATGACCAGGGCTCCAGGTGGAGGACATGGGCAAGAATCTGCTGTGCTCACTCTCCGTCTCTTGCTCTGGACCCGACCCCGCAGTGCGTTGAGCAGGGGAGAGTTGCTGCAGGTCCCAGCTCCCAAATACGCTCCTGTGTTCTCCTGGGGTCATGGGAGGAAGGGGAGTGTGCCAGCCAGCTATCCTTTCACACGTGTGACCTCACAGCCCAGAACTACCCAGTTAGGGCCCCAACATTCAGGCCAAGTGTACAGACACCGGAGGCTGCTCCTTAGTCCACAGCTTCATTGAGAGTGCTTCAAAGCAGGACCCCGACCGCAAGCCTCTCCTTGCATTGCAACAAGCCCCACCCTGTCCACAACTGCTGGGACTACCACTGCCAGTCATGTCCACTCCTGTGTCTCTCTGCCGTCTCTGGAGTCCTTATCCTGCTTCAACAATGTGTCTGTAACCTTCCGACTCTGCTGTGTCTTGATTCCTTTCTAAATGTCAGCTGAGGCCTTGGCCTCATCCCCTTGTTCCAGAGTCTCCTCCTGGGAGCAGCTGTTGTTTTCTCCATCCTGTTCTTCAGACTCATCACTATCTGTGTCTGCGGGCAGCCTGGAGGGAGAAGGGTATTTCCCTGGTCAGTCTGAGACAGCCTCCCTGTGTCCTCACTCACAAGGTCCCCAAGCCAGACACCTCTCACTTCCTGCTAAGCCAAACCTTTTCTGGTGCATGTCTGCTTTATAAGCTCAGCCATAAGGCTCAGGTGTCACTGAAGACACCGCTATGTGCAGAAGAAGCTGAGCCCAGAGGTCAAGGGAAGCCAGAACTTACCGGATACTGGCCACAGGCCTGTTGAGATTTGCAAATTCTCGCCCTGAATCCACATCGAATGGGTCTGAACC
Source organism: Petromus typicus (assembly GCA_004026965.1). Taxonomy (NCBI): domain Eukaryota; kingdom Metazoa; phylum Chordata; class Mammalia; order Rodentia; family Petromuridae; genus Petromus; species Petromus typicus. The sequence goes on from PVIR01004751.1 coordinate 46,263, forward strand.
AAGGAAACAAAGAGGAGAGTGAGCTCTCAGTGAGTCCAGGGTAGGAAGAACCCTACTGCAGGCTTTTCAGGATGTGCAGGCAGGAAGGCATTCCATTCATACAGGACTCACCAATCTCCTCCTCGTCCTCACAGGCCTCCTTGGCACTGGCCAGGAACTCCTGCTCTGCTTGTAGCACCTCCTCAGGTCCACTGCAGGCTGCATACTTGTCCAGGAGCTGGCGGTTCAGGTCCAAGAAGCCTTTTCCCCACTTAAATTTCCGCAGCACAGTGACAGCGAGATCCGAAAAGCCTGATGGTACAGAAAACCTAAAGATCTCAATGATCTTTCTAGAGTAGTGGTGGCGAACCTATGGCATGTGGGCCACAGTGGGCTATTTGTATCACTGAAAGCTCTACAACGTTTGCCATCGTGGCTCTAGAGTGTCCTTGTAAACCTGACTGCTGGGCAGTGCTACTGTGCAGGGGGTAGGGGGCCCCACCAGGAACACTTCAGTCATGATAGTCCACGCCTGCCCTCTAGGCTCTGCCTCTTTTCCTACAACACCTGTCTCTGCCATCCCTTTCTGTTATTGAAAAAAATATGAGAGTCCCATCAACCTCAGATTCCATGGGCTTCAAATTTAGGACTCTCCATGGACCTTAATTCCACGGATTCTCAAGGCAGTGCTGCCTTCACAGACACCCCTGCCCACCTGGTAGGCAACTGCCTCCACTCCCAGTCTACAAGGCCAAGGCTCTAGGTGGGAGCTGGGATTGAAGGGCTGTCCTGAGATCGAAGGGCCTGCTCTGAGAAACCACCGTCCTGGGAGTGCAGTCAGACCACCAGACCAGAATGCCAGGTTGGGCTGATGGCAGGCCTCAAACTCACCCACAATGGAGAAAGCAGCAGCAAACGCTTCCACACAAGAAAGTCTGCAGGGCCGGCCATAGTTCACAGGGTTTGCAGCCACCAGGTACGGTAGCAGTCGCAAGTGGTTGCCTCGCATCTTCCCAAACGGAGTCTCATCCAGTCTGGCCCAGGAACAGTCTATGACTGCGACCCCAACCTGAGCCACCAGCTGTCTGCAAAGGACAGCAAAGGGTAAGTTCTGGGGGCCAGCAGCACTTAGATGATGGCCTGAAGTGGCACATGCTCTGTAGACATTTCATAAGGATACAGGATATTTCTTGATCCCCAAATATCCACAAAAGTTCCTGGTGGGTAAATTTTTGAGGCAGTTGCTAGCGGCACCTGAAGAAAACTTATTCACTAAACGTTTATCCTAGGTCCTCTCACATCCTAGGTAAGGGTAAATTAGGCACGTCCCTGCTTATGTAGAGCACGCTTGGCACACAGCAGTATATGAACCCTGAAGGGCATGACGCCCTTGAGGCAGGGTGGCTTACGAAGACCAGCGTCGGAGCAAGAACAACCCCAGCCCAACCTCCCAGGCCTTCTACTCGTACCTGTCCGCTGGAGACACGTACTGGGTGCCCATGGGGCTGAGCACTAGGCCGCCGAACCTGTGGCCAAGACGCAGGCAGCGCACCAGGCCCAGGCGGGCCAGCTTGCGGCCGGTGCAGCGCCGGGGGTCGCAGTGGCCCAGATCCCACATGGCCAGCGCGAAGGGGAGCGTCGCTGGGCCCAGGCCGCCCTCATCCTCGGCGTCCTCCAGCTCCACAGACACTGCACCGAGAGAGAGAAGGGTCCCCGCCTCAATGCGGGCTCCCAAGCAAGATTCCAATCCGCTCTACTAATCACTCTCCACTCACCGCGCAACGCGGTGCCCACCTCTTCGGTGAAAGTCTCCAGGGAGCGTCCCTGGGGACGGCGAACGCGGCTGCCCTCTCCTGCTGGACCGCGCGCTGCCCGCCGGCGGCCCATCGTGGAGAGGATGCCGAGATCTCAGAACACTCTTCGGGAACCGCCGGCCTCCGGGATACTTCTGGTTCGCGTCGCTCGGGTGACGCCACTTCCTACTCCGTTCCTCACGTGACCCGGATGTGTTCACGTGATCCCGCGGCAGCGCGATGGCTGCGCGGATTGTGCTGCTCCTGCTACAGCTCGGGTTTGCTGTGCGCGGTTAGTGTCACCAACACCTCCTCCTAGTCCAATTCCCTCAGCCCCAGCCCTCCAGTTCCCAAGCTTCTCCTTGCGCTTCCTCACCGTCTCCTTACCTGTAGGGCCCGCGCCGACGGGTGCCGCCAAGATGAAGGTCGTGGAGGAGCCCAACGCGTTTGGGTGAGCACCTCGCGGGTTGCCGTTTCCGACTGGTGGGCGTTCGGGGCAGTCCCCTGACTTGTCCTGTTCTCTAGGCTGAACAACCCGTTCCTGCCCCAAACTAGTCGCTTGCAGCCCAAAAGAGATCCTTCGCCCTTGACAGGTGAGTCTTGAGCCATCCACCAACAAGCGGACCAGGTCTCCATTTCCAGGGGGTCGGGGAGAGTCTGCCTTTCGAGAGGAAATACTGTCTTTCCTAGAGACTCTTGAGTTACTGCCTGGAGGCTCAAGCGTTCGATGTCCACTTAGGAATGCCTAAGTGTGGGAGAATGTATCAGAATGTTCTTGTACCGTTAGGATGGCCCCATACCTAGTCCTTCATTCAGTCGTATAGAGTTAGGCATTGTTAAGAGTTTACTGTTTCTTGGGCCGGGGATATAGCTCAGTGGTTCCGGCGCCTGTCTTGCAAGCGCAAGGACCCGGGTTCGATCCCCGGTAATCACATACAGTATTCGGTGTGAAGACTCACGCCAGCAGCAAATCAGTACCACATACCACAGTGCCGGGCGTAGTGGCTCACGCCTGTAATCCCAGCACTCGGGAGGCAGAGGCAGGAGAATTGCTGTGATGTGAGTTTGAGGCAAAAAAAAAAAAACAAAACAAAAGTTTACTGTTTCTTTCCAGAGGGATTTCTATACTTTGGAGTGCATGAGTGTATAAACAGGAAACGTTGCAAATTTTTGTGATTATTTTTTTCTTTTGAGACTGAGTCTCGTTATGTAGTTCAAGCCAGCTTGGAACTGTGTAACTTAAGATAGCCTCAAGCTTCCTTTGATGCTTCACTCGGCCTCCTGAGTGCTGGGATTGCAGGCATGCACCACTATGGCCGGTGCTTTTTGGGATTTTTCAAATCAGTAAAACTAGGTAGGTGGCTAATTTGTCTTTACTCTGTGATTACAAGCTCTTCATTGTCCCATGTATAGGTCATCATCATTTTGCTTAGTATTCTGTAGAATGATTTTATATTCTTTTCTTAGCTAGTATTTAGATGGTTCACATTTTTGGCCTAGTAGAAATAATGCCATGAAGAACATCCTTGTACATGACTGTCTTTTCTTGTGCAAACGGCCTTCTTACACAGAATCCCAGACGTGGAAGCCTGGGTCATACAATGTACACTTTGTTGGGTCGGTTTGTTGTTTTGTTTTTTTTTTTGAGAGTGAGTCTTGCTATCCAGCCCAGGCGAGCCTCAAACTTGTGATCATTCTGCCTCAGCTTCTCTAGTGCTGAGATTTCAGGTTTATGCCTACATGCTTGAGTGTATGCATTTTAAACATTAAGACACAAAAACCGGAATTTTCTTACTGAATAGCTCCGTGTGTTAGCACTGTGCTGGATTTACAGAAGTAAAACAGCCTGAGACAGAGGTCACAGCAGTGCTGGATCACTGTAAGGTCCTTTCCATTGAGTATATTGCCCATTTCCCCAAAGCTATGGCATTTTACACACCTGAGTTGTGGGTCTCCTTAGCAGCATGTGTGGCTGGCTCTCTAGGTGTCACTGGAGGAAGCAGCTGTGCTCCTCTGCTCTGCCCTTCCTGCATGGGCTGGAACCTTCAGGAGTCTTCCTCAGCTCTGTTCCTTCTTTAGCTCCTGCTTTTTGTTACATGTAGTCCAGGTACTAGGGAGGCTGAGACAGGAAGATCACTGAGTTTGAGGCCAGCCTGAGCTACATAGAGAGCTAGAGATGAGGCTCAGTGGCTCTGAGCCTGCCTAGCAAGCACAAGGTCCTGAGTTTGATCCCCAGTACTGTAAAAAAAGGAAAAACTGGGGCCGGGGATTTAGCTCAGTGGTTCTGGCACCTGTCTTACAAGTGCAAGGACCCGGGTTCGATCCCTTGGCAACCACATACAATACTGGGTGGGGAGACTCATGCCCAGCAGCAATCAGTACGACACACCACAGTGCCGGGCGTGGTGGCTCATGCCTGTAATCCCAGCACTCGGGAGGCAGAGGCAGGAGGATTGCTGTGATGTGAGTTGGAGGCTGAGCTCAGGGCCAGCCTGAACTACAAAGCCAGACCCTGTCTCAAAGAAAAAACTAAAGTGAATTAGAGGGTATTTTTTCTTTTACCTGTGTTGAAAAGTCTGTCCACACTGCCACAGATATCAGAGCATCACCCTTTTTATGGCTGAGTAATATCCCACAATGTGGCCAGAACACATTGTATATGTTTATTTGTTGTTTCCACCTCTTATTGTGACTAATGCAGCTGGGAAATTATGTTCCCTGCTTCTAATTCCCAAGAGTAAGATGGGTTCAATCATGAGATAACCAAATATCTTAAGAGTTACTTTCCTCATGGCTAAGAAACAATACTCAACATCCATGACTTGAAGGAGGAGAGGTTTATTTTGGCTCACAGTTACAGTCCAAGGTCACCCAGCTCCAAAATACAATGGGTGCTTTATTAGAGGAGCACTAACAGAAAAAAAACTGCTTGCATCATGGTGTCCAGGGAGCAGTCAGGAAGGAAGTTGTAAGCCTTCCTGATCACACTCCCACAGTGACTGCTTCTGACCAGGCCCTACCTAACAAGATAGCTAGAGCCTGGGATTTAGTTCAGTAGTTCCGGCGCCTGCCTCAAAAGTGAAATCCCTAGTTTGATCCCTTGTACTGCCAGAAAAAAAAAAAAGACAACAGCTATAATGTCCCTATATTCCAATCGCATTTCAAAGTGTTGCCTATAATTGCATGAGGCTGTAGGGGGACATATTGCTGTAAAACTCTACACTGAGGAACTGCTGAACTGCAACTGTACCATTTTATGAGTACATAAGGGTCGTCTTTTTCTGTTGGTACCTGGGATTGAATTTGGGATCTTGTGCTTTCGAGGCCAACACCAGAACCACTGAACTAAATCCCCGACCCAGGATTGTCTTTTCATGCACAAAACTTTTTTTTTTTTTTTTTTTTTTTTTTTGGTTTTTTGAGACAGATTCTCGCTTTGTGGTTCAGGCTGGCCCTGAGCTCAGCCTCCAACTCACATCACAGCAATCCTCCTGCCTCTGCCTCCCGAGTGCTGGGATTACAGGCGTGAGCCACCACGCCCGGCACTGTGATATGTGGTACTGGTTGCTGCTGAGCATGAATCTCCACGTGTGGTATGGTATGTGGTGACCGGGGATTGAACCCGGGTCCTTGCGCTTGCAAGACAGGCGCCGGAACCACTGAGCCAACTCCCCAGGCCCATGCACAAAATTTTTTAACTTGGTGGCCTGTAATCTCAGCAATTAGGAGGCTGGAGAGGAAGGGTCATTGTAAATTGGAGGCCAGCCTGGGCTACATAATGAGTTCAAAGCCAACTTGGACTAGCAACACCTTGTACAAAAAAGAGACAGAGAGAGCAGGATCTTGCTCTGTTGCCCTGGCTAACCTCAAACTGGGTGCCAGTGATCCTCCTGCCTTAGCCTCCCGAATACCTGAGATGAAGGGTGCCACCAGCATGCCCAGCCTTGCCTCAGAGTAATGCTGGCTACACAAAATGAAGTATTCTTATCACTGAGAGATTGAGGATTGTTGTTTGTTTTTAAAAATGTGTGGTAAAAATTACTAGTGAGCTGTCTGCCGACATTCATCTTTCTCTGGATCTTTCGGGTTCCAGTACCTCTTTACCCTCTGTAGTGCAGTTTAGATGCTCTATGTGATTCAGCCTGAGAGGCTATGTATTTTCTGATACGTTATCACTTTCGTTTAGACCATCAGTTTGGTGTCTCTTCCTTCTATATTTCTTTTTTTTTTTTGAGTCAGGGTCTCACTTTGTGGTTCAGGCTGGCCCTGAGCTCAGCCTCCAACTCACATCACAGCAATCCTCCTGCCTCTGCCTCCCGAGTGCTGGGATTACAGGTGTGAGCCACCACGCCTGGCACTGTGGTATGTGGTACTGATTGCTGCTGGGGTGAGTCTCCACGCCCAGTATTGTATGTGGTTACCAGGGATCGAACCTGGTCCTTGTGTTTATAAGACCTAAGAGATCTAAGTCAGAAAGGATTTAGAAGAATCAGAAAAGAACATTAAGATTCAGTTCATCACAATGTAACAATTACATGAATACAACCATCAGAGCTCCAAAATACATAAGCATGCTCTCTTCCACTGAACTACACAGCCCCCTCATCCTGAAGAACATTTTCTAGAATTGGCATTGTTGTCCTTTGAACAATTCTTTTCTGTTGGTGTCCTTGTGGTTTTGTTGAAAATTGGTCTTTTGCAAAAACACTCTGCCAGTCTTTGCAAAGGTAGCACACCTTCCAGGGTTGCCATAAGCCCTTCTGAGCCTACTCCTGCACACGGTGGCCTTTTTCTGAATGTCCCAACCTTACTCCACTTCTGCTGGGCCCCTTACTGTCTGTGGTATGTCCCTGCCAAAGAGCTACGTCAGGCAGAGCCCTGTACTTGAGGTGGCCCCAGACAGACTGTGGCAACTAAGGGCCCGTGTGCCTTCCTAGGGATGGGTACAGAACACAGGGCTGGTCCTTCCAGCTTAAAAGTATAGTGTTAGCTCAGTTCACCAACTTAATTTGTTCTACAGTTTTGCAAAAGATAGCCACGTTTGTGTCTGTGTGGGAAAGATGGCCAGGATCATGTCTATCACCCGATGCAGTTTCCAAATAAAAACAAAATTTTGCCAAATGCTTCTGTTTGCAAAATAAACTGCAAAGAAAAGCATTTGTGAACCAAGGTACTACTGTAGCTTTCTTTTTTTATTGGCTGGAAACCTTGACTTGTGTCTCAGCTCCTTCCCAAGGTAGTTCAGCTGTGTCTTGTGATTCCCTGAGTCCTGGGAAAATGAGCTGGGCACTGCCCAGACAGCCCTTCTCGCCCACCCTGGCTTCTCTGTAACCAGCTCCTGGCTTTGTGGGGGATAGGGGATGGGATAGGGTTTCTGCCCGGTGTAGCTCCACTGTGCAGGGACTAACCTGGGCACTTTGCTGTCCTCTCCCAGGGCCAGCGCATCTCTTCAGACTCTCTGGCAAGTGCTTCAGCCTGGTGGAGTCCACGTGAGTGTGGGTGGGGTGGGTGGCAGGTGGGGGTCCAGGGCTCACCTGACTGACAGTCCTGTGCCCCCAGGTACAAGTATGAGTTCTGCCCATTCCACAACGTGACTCAGCATGAGCAGACCTTTCGCTGGAACGCCTACAGTGGGGTTCTCGGGTGAGTGGGAGCAGGCTCGTGGGTGGCAGGGTGGCTCATTCTTCAGTCTGCCTTTACATGGCCATGCCTCCCCAGCATCTGGCACGAGTGGGAGATCACCAACACCACCTTCACCGGCATGTGGATGAGGGATGGCGACTCCTGCCGCACCCGAAGCCGACAGAGCAAGGTGAAGCCGGGGCCTGGGGCTGGGGCTAGGGCTAGGTGTAGGGTTTACCCTCCCACTCACCACGCTGCCCTCCCCAGGTGGAGCTTACCTGCGGGAAGAACAACCGACTGGCCCATGTGTCGGAGCCAAGCACCTGTGTCTACGCATTGACCTTTGAGACGCCCCTTGTCTGCCACCCCCACTCTTTGTTAGGTAGGCCGGGGGGTTGGGGACTGTGCCACCAAGGGCTCCACTGAGCCTGGCTCCCTGTGGGTCTTCAGTGTACCCAACCCTGCCGGAAGCCCTGCAGCAGCGCTGGGACCAGATGGAGCAGGACCTAGCTGATGAGCTCATCACTCCCCAGGTGAGTGCTTGTGAGGGGGTGTGCACCCAACCTGGACCCCCCATCCCTAGCCTGTTACCTTCTTCACTTCTTCCACATTCAGGGCTATGAGAAGCTCCTAAGGAGGCTTTTTGAAGACGCTGGCTATTTAAAGGTCCCAGGAGAAAATGAACTCACCCAACAGGAAGGAGCAACTAGGGGCTTGGGGGATGAGACTCTGGAAAATTGCAACAAGGTGAGTGTAGGGTGACCTTGCTCATGAATTCTGCACCCTCCAGTGGCCTGACCTGTTATCCGCACTGTTGCTCTAGGCACGTTCAGAGCTGTTGGAGGAGATACAGAGGCTCACTAGTCTGCTGAACCAGCACGGCATCCCCCATGGAAGGCCCACAAGTGAGTTTGCCAGGCCTGGGTGGGACCTGCCACCCCAGAGACCAGGACCTCACCTGCTGCTTCGTGTCTCTACAGAAACCTCCCACTCTGAGCATTTAGCCCGACAGTCCCCCACAGATGCCACTTCAGAACAGCTTCGAGGGGACCCAGGACTGCGTGGGAACATCTTGTGATCGAGTGGACACAAGGGGTAAAAGAACATCTGTCCAGCTGAGTGTGGTGGCTCAAGCCCATAATTCCAGCACTCAGGAGGCAGAGGCAGGAGGGTTGCTGTGAGTTTGAGGCTTGCCTGTGCTACATAGTAAGAAGTACAAAAGCAAGATCCTGCCTCACAACAACAACAACAACAACAAAAAAACACATCCGCCCAGACCCACATGCTTCCCACAGTAGGAGTAGCAAGTGGCTGACACAACCTTGGACTGAGAACACTACTGCTGGACCTGCAGGGCCAGGTGGGGACTCTGGCCTCACTCTTATCAGAAACACAGAACACAGAGAAGTTAAAGATTCAAAGTTTTAATTAATTCCCATACTGATAAAAATAATTCCATGAATTTTGTAAACCATTGCATAAATGCTATAGTGTAAAAAAAATTTGAACAAGTGTTAACAATATTAAACAATTCACTACAGGTAAATGATTATGCATTATAAATATGACCTTCTGGGTTAAGAAAATTCCATTCACATAACATTCTGATCTAAATGCTCAAAATAAAAACACATGGGGCATCCATAAATTAATCCACATGATGCGTCCGCATTGGATGCATGAACATTGCAACACTATCATTTACTAATGTTTCACACTAGAGTCAAAAGACAACAGGCAGTAAGAACAGCATTGCTGGTTACCCTACAGCTTCAGCTCCCACCGAGACCCCACCTCATCACCTACATCTGTGGTGGGAGCCTATCCAGCCATAGCTGGGCTCCTGGGCCACACAGGACGGATCCCAGAGGCCACAGCAGGGTGGGGAAGGACCCACAGTGAGCAGCCCCCATGCTCTTGCCTCACTCGTGGTAGTTCTTTGGTCTCCCCTGCATACCTGTCCTCAGCCTGATCCTGATCCCAGGTGAGTGGGTGCTTCAAGGCTGGGGACCTCCCTGTGGGACCCAGCTGCTGCCTCCCAGCCATTGCTTCTGCCCTAGAATGTTAGCCCTGGAGAGGGGCTCCAGAGCACTGGCCACATTCCACAGGAGAACTGACCAGAGTAGCTTATAGACACATCTAAAGCTTAATGGTTCTTATTTGTTTGTAATTTGAAAATGTCTAGGCTATATACCAGTAATAAACATTGTCCTGTTATCCCAAAGACCAAAGGCCTGAAATGGGAAACAAGTGCATAAATATTAATAAAAATAAACAATCTTAAACAGTGATAACAGTAGCACAAAATATACGTAATTTCTAGGTACTGAGCTAATAAATCATCACCATAATTAAAAACGAGAGTCACTAAAACCAAGTCAACAGTTACCATTAGTAGCATACTAGCTGCGGAATGTCATGGATTCACTGCCTTTAAAATGATAGAACTTTTCTATCGGTTTGTCTTATATTATAAAATGCTTTTAAATCTATATTAAATACATTCTAATTTGGTCACTGATAAAAATGTTTACCTAGTCACTTTGCACTTTTAAAAAATGCTATTAAAAGTCTTTGGCAAAGCCACAGGGGAGGAAAGACAGGTGGCCCTTCCAGCCAGGGGCGCCCACCCCCTCCAGCTGCACGGACAGGTCACCTGCTCAGCTCTGCTGGCTGAGGCCAAGGTCACCGTGGACAACACACAGCTCTTCTCCCCAGATTTCCAGGGACAGTCCCAGTCCTGACCAGAGAGGACTCCTATCATGCCGGGTACATTCTCAGCTGTCACAACCCAGGAGCTGACAGGCTGAAGCTGCGGCTGCACAACCAGGGCCCCTGGCCACGGAGGCACCTCGCTCATCACACGGATGAACTCTGATTAGGGGTGCACAGGTCAGGTGAAGGTGTGGCTAATGCTGTCACCAAGGCTCCACACGGCCGCTGTGGCATCTCTTGAGGCAGAAGCTGTAGGCAGTGACAGATGCGGGAGAGCGAGGGCTCCCAGTTCACAGCCCACATACTCAGCACAGCCAAGATACCCCAGACATCTCTGAGAGGTTACAAAGCACCATTGCCCAGGACAGATCTCAGTCGTCAGAATGCGGCTTCTTTCAAAGTGAACTTCAGAATCTGTTAGTACCTGGTCCCTTAGGTTGCGTTTTCATTAGCATCAAATTCTTTTACAGTTTCAAGTAAAAAAACAAGATGAAATGGACCGTTTCCTTCACTTTTGCAAGGCATAGGCACTTAGAAAAAGTGGCCATGGATCACTAAGTACACGTTGGAGCTCTCGGTATCATCTCTCAATACTGAAATAGAGAACTCCGAAGACATGTGCACGTTTAGGAAAATCAGTTCCTCCTAAAATTCAAAACAACTAAATTTATCTTTTAATAATCACTCTGCTTATAAATACTATTTGTTTGCACTTGATTTGAAAATGTAAAAATGCTAGGTCTTCCTCACTAGATAAATGCTCATTTCTTAAGTAGTTTCTGAATATGAAATCTGCCAGACTATGCATTAACAGTAAACAAATAGGAAACTTCAAGTTCACAGCACACATATAAAGCTTCATGTTATCGCATATTAAAAAACACAGACCTAGAAAGCAGCTTATACAACTCAATGTCTAAATTCCTTGGTTGACAAAGTGCTTTGATGACAACCCACCCCCCTAGTGGCCTGGCCACCGCAGCAGCGGGACCGTGGCCCCAACCCCATTCCACCTGTCCAGCCCCGGAGACACAGAGCACTTTGGGGATGGGCACGTGGGTTTTTGATGCTCCTAAGGTTTTTGAGAATACCTTGAAACCACTGGTGGGCCACAGTAGGCAAGAAAAATACAAAAGGTTGTCAGGCGAACAGGACATGAACTCATCTCCTGACATGGTGGCACCAGGAATGATGACACTGCTATGGAAGGCGAGAGCTGGCTCTGGTCACCATGGGAGGGGCTGGCCTTTGCAGTAAGGGCACTCAGGTGCACTGACTGCACATGGCTCACACAGGAGACGGTGCTGACAGGGCTGCAGAGCAGTGTCACAGGCTCGCTCCCGGCAGGCCACGCACTGCTTGGCACGGAGCTGGAAGATCACCTGTGGAGAAGACACTGGATGGAGCCAGCAGGCAGAGGATCCCAGCATCCTAGGGTCAAGGGCCACAAGCTACACTGGCAGAATTAAGGAGTCTCCTGCAGCATCAAAGCTGAGAAGTACACACAGGGCCACCACAAAAGGGGTAGTGGCTGCGTGTGGGGGGGCACTTGATGGAGGCCTCAGAGGCAGAGCCGCCTCAGCCAGAGAAGAGGCCACTGAGGTCAAGATGAGATCTGTGCCAGCACTGTTACCAAGATGAGATAACAGTGCCAGCACTGTTATCACTGCAGATCTGTGAGACTGGGATACCTAGGACCCGAGGCAGGTTGGACCCTCCCGGAAGCTGCACCTTGGAGGTAAAGCCAAGGAGGCACACGTACCAGCTGCCCTGGTCACAGGAACTTCCAGGACTTGGAATGAAAGTGTCCAGCCACCAGCACAATGAGTTTTGTGCTACACCAAACTCGGGATGCTGCCACCTCCCAAAATGCCCCAAACTCACGAAGAGCAGGACCTTTCTACATGGAGGCACAGCTCCTAGCTCACTAGGAGGAGAGGAGGTACCCAGTGGGCAGTGCCTGTGTCCATACTGTAGGCTGGTATGGGGAAAAGGCAACCATGTAAAGCAGTCTCAACCTTCCCACTCCCCTCTGGGGACAGGTCCTAAGCCACTACTGCACACCAGGACTCACCTCATCAACAGCCTCGAGGTCCAGGCGCAGCTGGCTTTGTAGGGAATGCAGCTTGGGGAGAGGGATGGAGCCAATGTCACCGCAGCTCCGTAGCCCAGGCAGTGAGGACAAGAAGCCCAGGCCCTCAAGCTCCTCCTGCAACTGCTTTACCTGAGCCTCAACCTCCTCCTTTCTCTGTAGGGCCAGCTGCCGGTCACTATCTGCCATACGGGCCCGCTCCTTGGCCTCCTGAGCCTCTCTCTGCCATGCATCACAGGCCTGAAACCCAGAAGACAATGCAGGAGCAGCCAGGACCAGCTTCCCCCTACACCCTACCTGTCCCACCCAGGCAGCCAGAGCCCTCCCCACATGCTCACCTGCTTCACTTGTTGCCAAGACTCTTCCCACTGCCTAATCTTCCTCTTGGCCTCATCCAGCTGCCTCCTGACCCGAGCCAGCTCGGCACCATTTGGACTTGAGGCTGGGGGGCCAGTGTTTAGGATGGGGGAGGGGCTGGGAGAGAAGCTGCCGGAAACAAAGTCCCAGATGCTCCCAGGGACGCCATTCAAACCTGAGTGTGAGGAGTGGATAAGACGGGGATGATGGGCCACACTGTGCCCTAGCCTGCCCCTCCTGCCTGCCACACCCAGAGGACCTGTGATTCCCTTGCCCATGATCACAGGAGCCCCAACCCTTGGCCAGCTGCCGCAAGTGAGGCCACAGAGTGCCAGCACAGGTTGATAGCAATGTCACTCAGATCTTGCCAACAGACCTCTCCCAACCACTTGGAGAATTTAAGCAAAAAAAGATACTGAATCCAAAGTCCCTATGGCTAGACATGGAGAACAGACCTTTGGCTTTAAGTACAGATGCTGGTGGCCCTAAGCTTCTCCTTCCTCAGGTTACACCTGCTGCCATGCATACAGCATTAGAGAGCAGCACTGTGCTTCGTAAAGACAAGCATTCTTTAGCAACATAATGGATTACATAAGATTAAAAAAGAGTAAGAGGGATTAGTGCTGATTTTGGCCACCACAACTGCTTATACTCCTGCGTGGGATTTGGGACCCACAGCCCGCACCTCTACACGGCACCACAATGCCAGGTGGGCTGTGGCCACGGGGCAGTCCTGCATGAGGATCCTGAGGATGCCAGGCAAGTCCTGCCTAAGTCCCTGGCAAGAAAGGAACCAGTGCCATGATGGTGGGGACCAGCGATGATATGCACAGGGTGATAAGGGGCCAGATTACAAGGCCCCACAGGCCCAAACTTGCCACTGGAATAGAGAAGTATGACTTCCGAGCTGTGTGGAAAGCCATAAACAGCATTCTTGAGAGAAGGTAACCCTACTGAGTGCAATGGGTTATGCAGACATCCCAGTGTGGGAAAGGCCTCTAACTTCTCCCTCTGAGATGCTCAATTCAGTCCTTATCTTGCTATTCTGATCTCACCCCAATTTGCTGTTCCTGGGATCTTGCACTACAGCAGGCCCACCCGAGAGTTCACGGAAGCCTATGCACCAGAGGTAATTTCCTCCCTCCTGCCCCCCACACTGTACCCTGAATATGGTTGTCAGTATCCTTTTTATTATCCCCCATTGTTCTCCCAACAGGTATGGGGGGCTTGAGGAGCTCCCGACACCACACTGTGGCTGCCAGCAGCACAGCACTCGCAGGCCTGAACCTGTTGACTCAGCCATGCACCATGGGTCCCCTGGCAGAGCCCCCTCAGCCAGGCCAGGGAGGTGAGCGCCTGCACAAGGCCAAGCCAGGACTCACCTAAGGAGCTGTAGGACGAGGCTGTGGAGCCTAGAGCGGCAGGCTCCGACCTGAGGGGTGGCGGCTGCTGGGGGGGCGTCATGGCTGAGGCGGTGAGTGGCCCCGACAGGGACTGGGACAGCGAGCTGAGCGGGGACGTGGACAGGGAGGAGGACGAGTGCAGGGACGGCGAGCGGGGCAGGGAGCCCGGGATGGCAACAGGGGCCGAGCCTGCCAGCAGCCGGGGCCCTGGACGGAGGAGGAGCTGAGTGAGTAAGGCGGCCACAGGGACACCTGGCCAAAAGCACAAGGAGTCTGCAGCTGAAGCAGGTGGATGCTGGGGACGGGACAGGGGACCAGACAAGCCAAAGGGGACTTGGGCAAGAGGGCATCTTAGCAAGGGTTCCAGCCCAAGCCAGACACCCACCAGCACAGTGTGCCCAGATCTTGCCGGGCTCTTAAGATGGTTTATTAAGTTGGAGACAATGAACTTTAAAAATGAAAGATATGAATTATTATATAACACTAACACTTTCACCTTTATAAGCCGTGGAGGTTAAAACGTCGTGCTTTCCCGTTTCCCAAAAAAGGGCCCTACCTGCCTCTGCAGGGGCCACTTGGCTAAGATGCATGTCCAAGGAAGTAGCAGGAAACTGACCCACACAGGCGGCAGAGGTGGGGAAGATGTGCAAACTGGGCCATAACTGGGGTCTCCCACCAATGAGGGCCATTCAGCACAGGGCACTCAAGGAGCAGCTGGCTCGGCACTCACCTGTCAGCCCGAGGTCATGGGCTTCGTGGTCTTCCAGGTCTTTATCCAGGGACGCGATGTTTATGTCACTTAGACGAAGGTCCAGGGCAGAACCTGTGAGACCAAAGCTCAGCTTGCCCACAGGGCCTCTGCACTTCCTCAACCTGCCTCTGCAGTCCTCAACCCTGACACCCTTCCAGCTAGAAGTTGAGACCTAGAACCCAAGGACATCTCACTGCTAGGGGCTGTGAACACCCCGATCACCCTGAGGTGGCAAAGCTGCTAGCCAGGCCCCTTTCTCTCGCACAGCAAGGGCGTTTTTGCCCTGCAGACTTCTAACAGCCTCAGGAGCCCAGCCCCACTCCACAGAGGTTCTGCTGCTTCTTTAGTTTCCAGTTACTTGTTAAAACATGGGTTGGGAGTGTAGGTAAAAGGTACAGCGGTTGCCTAGCATGTGTGAGGGCTCAGTTCAACACTTAGTGCCATACCAAAATAAAACAACTTCACCAAGTAAACACATCCAACCATTAAAAATTCCCAGGCAGGGCATTTCAATTAGCAAGTGGTTCCAACATCTGACACTGCTGGCTGGACGGGATCCAGGACCTCCTTGCATAGCAAACACGGAGCCAACACACAAAGGGTAGAAACACATCCTGTCCTCTTTTAGCAGCCCCCAAACAAGGACGTTACCACACAGTGGGGAAACCCTGGTGCTCATAGCCCCTGTTAAAAGGACAGAGGCACTGGATGAAGCCAGCGCCCTCCAGGATGTGCCGACTTCCCAAAGCTGGCACAGATCCTGCCCTCAAAACAAGTGGCTGCCCTCTAGCAGGGTTGCTGACCTGAGGAGCTGTCCTCGCCCGACATCCCCTCTGAGGACTGACCCTCCCAAGCTGCCTATCCTGTGCCAGAGTGTGGGTTCTGCCCTGTCAGCAGCAAGCTGGGACTCTGAGGCCTCCTCCTGGGATCCAGAAGCTCCTAGGCAGCTGAGGCCAGCCAGCCACCGGGGCCTTTCTTAACTCCCCGTGGCCACAGCATGGTAGGCAGCTCAGGGAAGGTACAACCAGAGGTGGTGGGCCTCAGGTGGGACAACCCACACTGCCACGTGGGGAGGGCCACAGAAAGGAGCAGTCACCTTCCCTGCAGTCCTGGCAAGTTTGCGGGTAACCTCTTGTTGGCTCAGCCCAGGGTCCTGGCTCCTCACTGTGTCCCATGTGGTCTCTGCCATGTTGTTTCCTGTTGGCTGGGCTCCCTACATCCCCACCAATGCTGAATCTCACACTGAGAAGCCACAAGCTGCCCTGCCTATCCCCCAGCTGTGCTTCCTCCCACCCTTGCCTAGGAAACATGTGGTGCACGGCACAGTGATGAACCCCAGAGACCCTGGCCACCTACCTGTACAAGTCAGGACATGGCTCCTGTTCACCTTTCCTGCTGCCTAACAGTGTCGCCAAGTCTCCTGGCCAGTGTGACAATGGTATCACAAGCTGAAGCTCTGACATGCAAAGTAAGCTCACTCAGAGAAGTAAGGAGGCAGTCTGGGCCACCCACCCCTCGGCTGAGTCTCACCCTGGCCCACAGTACAGCAAGACAAACCTTGATGTGGTTAAGGCTCCCCAAGAAGCGTGTCCACCCATGAAGAGCCAGCCGCATGTCCAGGTGATGTCTAGTCATGGCACACGGTTACACCAAGGGACACTGTGGCCTGGGTTGGTCAGGCCTGGGACTATCAGAAAGGCCGGACTCAGTAGAGCAAGGAGAGCCCGATGCAATGGCTCATACCCTTGAGGCCAGCTCCACGAAGCTGAGGTGGGAGGATAAGTTCGAGGTCCAAGATGAAGCTGTCCCTCCCCTGGACCATCACGTGGCTCAGAAGCAGAATTGCCTGCTGCACAGGCCTCTTGTCTTTTGGGATCCCAGGTAAGCAGGCAGAGAGACTGCAGGAAAGCCTGGCTGCCCACAAGAGAGGCAAGGTGGCTGCCAGCCCATGTCCCAGCAGTCCTAGCTTCCGTCTTGCTGCCCCAAGGGCAGACAGCCAGGATAGGGCTGCTGTGTCTGGATACTGGCCACCACGAATGCCAAAGCCCTGAGAAGCATTGTGGAGTAAGAAACAGGGTAGCTCTGGTCACAGACCCACACGGTCCCTGGCACCTCTCTCTCTACTCACTCAATGCAGCCTGAGGGAAACCAACAGGGAGATAAAAGCAGGGAAGATGGTATGTCCAAGTATAGTCGCAGCTGCCCGCAAGGACCCGCTTCTGTTATCCGTTTGATGTCCCACAGCAAAGGACAAGAAACACCACAACAGGGAACATGAAGCAGGCATGGTTAAAGGAGACAGAGCCACATCCCTTGGGGAGACCCAGCCATCAGGCACCAAATAGAGGACATGGCTGTGGAATGGCACTGACTAGGGCAGCTCCAGGTGGCCAGGAGCCTGCTGGCACAGCTCGTGCCCCTACATGCTTTCCAAGGTGGGCAGTCCTATGCACTGTGCTCCTGGGTCTTTCCCACAGCAACTGCCTTCTGCTCTTTAGACACCTCTTCATCACAGGGCTATAGTGTCCCAAGCCTGCAGCTAGAAACACCACACTAGAAGGCTTCAGACCACACCAACTTATCCTCGTGAGGCCTCAAGTACAACAGTAAGGTATACGCAAGGCAGTGGTCCTCTAGAATCTGCAGGGGAGATCTTGGAGTTCCTGTACTTGGCCAAATCACTCTAGTCTCTACTTCCATGGTCAAAGGCCTGACCTATACCTGTGTTCATCATTTTTTGGTAGTGATGGTGGTACAGTACTAGGGAATGAACCTAGGACTTTCACACTTAACTATATCCCTGGAATTTTTTTCTTTTTTTTAAGGTTCTGAGACAAGGTCTTGCTTTGTAATTCCGGCTGAGCCTGAACTTACTATGTAGCCTAAGGCTGGCCTTGAACTCACAGCAATACTTCTGTCACTGCCTCTGGAGTGCTGGGATTATAAGGGTGAGCCACCACGCCCATCACTATGATATGTGGTCCCAGGGATTGAACTCGGGACCTTGTGTTTCCCAGGCAGACACTGGGACCACCGAGCCCCAGCCCTCTCCTACCCTTTTAAGAGCTCATCTTTCATAGTGAGGTCCACAGAGCCTGTGCCAGTACTGGCCATCTACACCCCAAGGCCTTTACAGTCCCTTCTCAGCTGGACTCTCCATCTTCCCCTAAGCATCTCTGACCTATTTCTGCCCAGCCTCCCATTTCCAACCCTGTAGCTGCAGCTTGTCTGACCTTCTCCGCTTCGATCTTTTTACTGTTGCTGTTTTGTTTCTTTGAGACAAGATCTGTGACCCAAGCTGGCTTCAAACTCATGATTCTCCTACCCCAGCTTTCTCAGCGCTGGGATTGCAGGCCTGACACCATGCTCAGCCTGGGCTCATTTTCTACACTTCCACCTGCCTTCTCCCTCCATCCCTGCTTCTGGGCCTCCTCTCTGAAGTTGCCCACCTGGCCCTCCTCGGAGCCTGGCGCCTTCTCCTGAGACCTAGTCCATGATTGCAACAGTGGTTTCTAGAGCCCCGGAGGATGCTCTGCAAGTCCCCCACTTCCCTTCCTCCTACCAGGGAGAGGCTGTACTGCAGGGCTGCACATGACCTGAGCAACTCTTCTCTTGACCTGCATAGCTAAGGCCCAAGCCAGCCTTTGCTGCATCTGGCCATCCTCTGGCCAGCTGTGCAATTACTCTGAACCCTGCATCTGGCAGGAGCAAATCTATTGTGATGACAACCCAACCGCATCTGGAGTTCCTACTTCTTAGAACGAACAGGGCAGTCATGATGCTGGTCAGGTCAGGCTACCCACCAACTCCCCCTGCTCCAGACACCTTCCACCTAGCACTGCTGAGGGAAACATCACTCACAGCTGCTTCTGCTCAAGAGCGTCCTGTGATCTTTGACTGATCAGCCTCCTAGGCCCCACGGGGCAGCACACAGGGTACAAGTTTACCT
The DNA here is from genome assembly GCA_004026965.1 of Petromus typicus. Classification (NCBI taxonomy): domain Eukaryota; kingdom Metazoa; phylum Chordata; class Mammalia; order Rodentia; family Petromuridae; genus Petromus; species Petromus typicus. Next base: position 64,924 of record PVIR01004751.1, read on the forward strand.
GACAGCACCAGCTACAGTAGACAGGCCGGGGCTGAACCCCTCGCCCACTTCCTATACCTTCCTTCCCCTCATCTCAGGCGGGCCTAAAGCATCTGAGTGTCCCTCCTGGCCGTGCTGCTCAGCCAGACTTTCACTCTGGATTTAGCCCTCCACATCCATTGCTCTCAGGGCCTCAGCACTGGCAGTGACCAAGAAACATCTTCTGAAGAACTAACACAACAAAGGAATGAAGCTTTCTCCTGGCAAATGGTTGAATCTGGCCGGGCTCTGACTCAGCAGACTTATAATCAGGGACAGAGGCCCCCAGCACATTCAGCTTGCAACCACCAGCCCGACCTGGTCCAACCACACTGAACCAGCCCCGGCTGCAGCCTAACTTGGAATGAGTCATCCCAATGCCAGCCTGACCTCACAGTCTCCACCCTGGGAAAGGCAAGGTGAATGGGGGACCTCACAGGGTTCCTTCCCCATACCAGCTCTGGCCTGGCCTCATCTACAGTCTCCTCTCCTCCCACCTCAACCCCCTGCTCCCAAGTCCAATCCAGATCTTCTGAAGCATGCTTGGAGTAAAAAGCCACTGCTAACCAGGAGCTGGGCCTAGATTAGGTGTCTACCTCACACCTGGGCCTAGATTAGGTGTCTACCTCACACCTAGGTAAACTTTGTGAAACTGTACTGATTTCCGTGAACCAACCTGGCCACACCACCCAGAGCTGCCTGGATGTCAAAGACACCAATAAATCTGCTGAGTAACAAGCCTGGCTTCGCTGGCTCCAGGCATGACACAGCACATTCACAAGACACAGAGATCCCCTGGGGTCAGAGTCACACGGGCAAGCGGCAGGGATTCTCGGCTTAACCCTTGAAGTCAGGACGGGGCACTGCAAGGGCCAGGCTGCTCCCCCTGGTTAACAGGGGGCGACAGACCATTCCTTGGCTATGGGAGGAGGAACACTCTGCACCCACTTACCTGCTCAGCTTCTCGGAGGAGCCAGGAGCAGGACAAGTGCAGAGGGGAGAGATGAGGCTGGTCAGGGCCACCATGAAGACTCAGGGCCCTACAGCACTGTCACTCACTGGAGCACTCCAATAGTCAGGTTCTTAAAGAGGACCCACGAGGTCACCTCATCCTGCAGCCCAGGAGAAACCTGGTACTGATCTCAGCTCATACCTGGCTCAGGGACATGAGCTCTGAGAGGTACATCGAGGGGCAGACGTACCCAGGAGGCCAGGGCACCCGGAGAGGGGGCCAGTCCCAAAACATGGAGAAACCACGGCGTGAGGAGAAGGGGTGGGTGGGGCGCAGGGGTTACGAGGCCCAGGGCGTCACCAATGCTGACTAGGTGCTGACTCACGGTCAAGGTCGCTGTCGCAGCAGCAGCAGCCGCAGCGGATTCAAAGCGGGCCGCTGCCTCCAACACGAGACAAGACCCCGCCCACACCATGACACAGCCGCCAGCCCCACCCCGCGCAGCCAAGAAAGCGGGAGGAGCGTGCGCAGGCCTCGGAAAAGGTTTCTCACACTCGCCCCGCCCCTCTTGGGGGTGGGGCCCCTTTTCCAAGGGCCAGAGGGATGCTTACCCCTCGATGCCGGTAGCCTGCCTAGGCCGCCCTCTGCCCCCTCACACCTGCTCTGTCGAAGAGAAAGAGGCCTCCATCTGAGCTCTGCACCTCCGCCTCGCTATCTCAATCCGGGCGATTCATAAGAAGTGGCCAGCAAAGAAAGCCGGACTCAGCAAAGAAAGGCCCATCAGTCAAACGGCTGAAAGAGGTCTGCTGACCCCTGACACACTGAACCAGAGTGGAACAGCCTGTTGTTCCATAACTGGCTCATCTTTCATCACATACCCAATCGCTGTATACAAGGAAATACGTAATCAGCTCATACTGCCCTAGTCCCAAATCCTCCATGTTTTTTTTTATTTTGTTTTTTTTGCAGTAATGAGGACTGAACTTAGGACCTTGCGCTTTCAAGGGAGGCTCAGTACCCCTGAAATAAATCCCCAGGCCCAAACTTTCGTATAGCCTGTAATCCCAGCACTCTGGGAGGTTGAGGCAGGATAACTACAAGCCCAGCCTGGGCAAGGTAGGACACTTTGTCTCAAAGTGTTAACAGAGAGCCTGGGATTTAGCTCAGTGGTTCCAGCGCCTGTCTTGCAAGTGCAAGGACCAGGGTTCGATCCCGGTAAGCACATACAATACTGGGCGTGGAGACTCACGCCCAGCAGCAACCACATACTACAGTGCCAGGCGTGGTGGCGCATGCCTGTAATCCCAGCACTTGGGAGGCAGAGGCAGGAGGATTGCTGTGATGTGAGTTGGAGGCTGAGCTCAGGGCCAGTCTGAACCACAAAGCGAGACCCTGTCTCAAAAAACTCCCAAACAAATAAAAATAACAAAAACAACAACAACAAAAAGTTAACAGAAAGGACCGAAGATGTACAAGGCCTTGGGTACAACCCACGATGCAGAAAAGCAACAGCAATGACATAAACATAATCATAATCATAAATAGTAATCAGGGCCACAGGGCAGGTTTGGAGTGGGGACACACTCTGGGTCATATCTGCAACGGGGTTGTGGGCAGCAGCCACCAAAATACACGGTCAAGTGAAGGTGATGCTGACTCTGAAAAAGCATCCTGCATCTCCTTACCTCTAGGTAGCTGGTTCAGGAAATACTTGTCCCAATGGAAGAAGGCACTACAAAACATCACATGCCTATAATTTTAGCACTCAGAGCCTGAGGCAGGAGGATCTTCATGAGTTCAAGGCCAGCCTGGGCTATATAGTGAGTTCAAAACCAACCTGGACTAAAAAAAAGGGTGGGGGGGAAAAGAGGGGCAGCAGGATTTAGCTCAGTGGTCCCAGCACTTGCCTTGCAAGTGCAAGATCCGTGGTTTGATCCCTGGTGACCACATACAACTATGCTGGGCACGGGTGACACACCCACCAGCAATCAGCACCACATACTACAGTGCCAGGTGTGGTGGCTCATGCCTGTAATCCCAGCACTCAGGAGGCAGAAGCAGGAGGATTGCTGTGGGTTCAAGGCTTGCCTGGACTACACAGTGAGCTCAGGGCCGGCCTGAACTACAAAGTGAGACCCTGTCTCAAAAAAAAAGGCGAGGGGGCCGGGGATTTAGCTCAGTGGTTCCGGCGCCTGTCTTCCAAGCGCAAGGACCCGGGTTCGATTCCCCGGAAACCACATACCATACTGGGCGTGGAGACTCACGCCTGTAATGCTGTGATGTGAGTTGGAGACTGAGCTCAGGGCCAGCCTACACCACAAAGCAAGACCCTGTCTCAAAAAAAAAAAAAAAAAAAAGGCGAGGGATTTAGCTCAAGTGATACTATGCCTATCTTAGAGCAAAAGACCTGGAGTTCAATTCCCAGTAGCACTAAAAAAATTTTCTAAAAAAGCTACGGATGAGCCAGAACAAGCTGAGGGCACTCTTTAAATACTGGATAATGACTGGAGACTACCAGTGTGTTTCCCTCTCCTATTAGACAGGGTCTTGCCAAATCACTGAATGGCCCCGACTGGTCTGCAAGTCGTCTTCCTCCCGCAGATCCTCACATGGCTGGGCTTTTGGGTGAGTGGCTGGGATTATAGGTGAGTTGCTAGATCCCAGGTATGTGCCACCACAAGCCTGGCCTCCCTTTGCCACTTTTAAAGCATACTGACACCAGGCATGTTGGCACATGCCTGTAATCCTAGCACATGGAGGCAGAGGCAGGAAGATTGCTATAAGTTCCAGTCCAGTCTAGGCTACATAGTTCAAGGTTGGCCTGAACTACATAGCAAGACCCTGTCTCAAAAAAGCCAAAAAAGAATAAGTTAATATAAATAAAGAAAGGATACTGATATCTGATCCTGTTTTCCACACAGGTAGGCAGACTCCACTATGGTCTCATTTGTCTGGGATAGGGATATACGTTTTTGTTATGCTTGGTTTTTACCATTACTAGTTTTATACTGGGGAACTTAAACTTTATTTGAAAAAAAAGAATTTGTATCTATTTTTAAAAAATCTTAAAACATGCTATTCATGCCAGCAGCTTTTTCAGTTCAGTGCCACCACAGGCTTAGCACTATTCTGTCACTAAAGCACACGGACACCTGATCTTATTTATTCTCCATGAAGAACAGACTCAAGTGTCACAGATTTATCTCCATGTTCCCCCAAAGCCTCGTGCACCCACAGGCTGGGGTTCTGCGAGGTGACTGGATCAGAGGTGTGGGGTACCGTATCAGTCTACTGATGGGTTTGGCATGGTTCTGGGTGAGGATGATGGATTTACTGAAGAGGAAGATCCAGCCTGGGTGTGGGTGGCACCAACTATGAGGCTTGTGGCCTGGATGGAATAAAAGGGGAAAAGACGAAGAAAGAGGCTTCTCCTGCCTGCCACGGCAGGCTCTGTTTCTCCTTGGCCATGCCAAGCACGGCAGCCAGCAACTATGGATCGAAACCTCCACAACCTGTGACCTAAAAAAAAGTTTCTCGTTTGTAACTTGTGGGTGTCAGGTATTTTATCCCAGCAACAAGAACATAATTAAGACATCTGGGGAAAGGGATTTTTTTTTTTTTTTTTTTAGGTTTTTTGAGACAGGGTTTCACTTTGTGGTTCAGGCTGGCCCTGAGCTCAGCCTCCAACTCACATCACAGCAATCCTCCTGCCTCTGCCTCCCGAGTGCTGGGATTACAGGCGTAAGCCACCACGCCCGGCACTGTGGTATGTGGTACTGGTTGCTACTGGGCGTGAGTCTCCATGCCCAGTATGGTATGTGGTTACCGGGGAATCAAACCCGAGCCCTTGCGCTTGCAAGACAGGCGCCGGAACCACTGAGCTAACTCCCCGGCCCGAAAGGGATTTTTATTTTCCTAAAACTTTTTGTTATGCTTGATTTTCACCATCACTATTTTTATATTGGGGAACTTAAGGTTTATTTGAAAGAATTTGTATATAATTTTTAAAAAATCCTAAAGCATGCCATACATTCCAGTGTTTTTAAATTCATTTCCAAGTGGGGTATTTGTGCCTTCCCACAAGCTTTTTTTTTTTGAAACAAGGTCTTGCTTTGTGGTTCAGGCTGGCCCTGAGCTCAGCCTCAAACTCACATCACAGCAATCCTCCTGCCTCTGCCTCCTGAGTGCTGGGCTTACAGGCGTGAGCCATCACGCCCGACACTGGTACTGGTTGTGGTACTGGTTGCTGCTGGGCGTGAGTCTCCAAGCCCAGTATGGTATGTGGTTACCGAGGATCGAACCAGGGTCCTTGCGCTTGCAAGACAGGCGCTGAAACCACTGAGCTAACTCCCCGGCCCCTTCCCATAAGCTTTAATACCTGCTGATATGATACCTCAGGATCACCAAAAGCTACCTTTGTCCCTGAACACCGCAGCAAGAAGGTGGGGGTCTCCTCAGAGACATCTGCTGCCCCGTGGCCTTATGAGGCTGATAGGAACCCTGCATTATGAGGGGTTCTCTAGCACATGGGACAAAACAACAATGGAGCCCGCACAGGAAGACCAGGGCTTTGGGGGGAAGACAGGAAGTCCCAGGAGGCCCTGTTGATTTGGAAAAGTGACCCCTGGAAGGATGGGAAGGCTAAGAATCTATCCAAATAAATACAAGGCTGAAGCCAGACATATAGCTCAAAGCTCAAGTGTCTGTCTGGCATGGCTGAGGTCCTGGGTTCAATTCTCAGTACACAGAAATAAATAAATGAATAAACTATTTAAAAATACAGGGCAGAAGAGCCAGTCACATCAAGCGTGCCAAAGGCCACAGCTATTCCAAGAAGAGACAGTGGGTCAAAAGTAACATATGCACAGCCATGAGGACTGTGAGGCTGTTGGAGCCTCAGCACTACCCCTTGCCAGCTCCTGGCCCTTCATGTACAGGACAGAGAACAAGAATGTCTCATGTCCTTCTGAGGTACAAAGCCTATGTACCTGAGTGGCAGGTGGGAAGACGGGGGGCTGCACATTTGACCTGTGTTGCAGTGGGGCTGTTGAGAGGCCTGTGAGGCTGTGTTTACAGTACTCCTGTGAGACAGTAAACATCACACCTGTTCCCTCACAGGGCTGGCCACTCGCCTGGCTCGTGCATCAACATGGAAATTGACACCAGCATGTAGAGCCTGTCCTCACTTTGCCCCCAGACGGCATATGCCACGCCATGCTCCAACCCCCATATCCGCAACCCCACAGAGCCTCACTCTCAGCCTGCAGGGTTGGATGTGAAGGGAAGGCTATGTTCCAGGATCTAACAGGCCAGGACCACGCCAGAGCTGACTAAAAACAAAGGGCACAGAAGGTCACCCCAGTACCATCCTTTTCTCTGTCCCTCCCTGTCGGGACAGAGGACATGCTGCAGTCAGCTGGGTGCTGGTCACCATGAACATACCTCAAAGTGTCCTCACTTATCACTCTTGAAAGCCTCTCCTGTGTTCCTGTGATCCCAGCTACTCAGAAGTCTAAAGCAGAATGAGTCCAAGTTCAAGGCCAGTTTAGGCAACTAAGTGAGACCCTGTCTCAAAATTATGAAAGTGCTGGGGGGTGCCAACCCAGCTTGTTCAAGCCCATGAATTCCAATCCCACTGCTGCAAAGAAAAAGAAAAGGTCTCCCTGGGTGGGCCAGGTGTCTATCCACCCATCCCTGGCTTCTGCACACACACTCTGACCTTCACAAGGCTCCTGCACATCCCAGTTCATCACATCTCAGCCACTGTCCCCCAAAACCCTCAAAGACTCTGAGCAGCCAAAGAGTCCTGAAGCTAACAGCCAGGGGTGCTGACAGCTGTGTCTGCTGGCTCCAGGACTCACCCTGCCCACACTCTCTGATTTTCATGTTCATTAACTTTCTACCGTGGCCTCTGGGGAGAAGCACTGCCCCCTGTGGTTCTAGGGTACCCTACAGAGCTGAGGTCCTGGTTCCCCTGTGCCTACCACACCAAGAGCCAAAGCATGATACAACCAGAGTGACAAGAAGGCCACCAAAACCACAAATCCGGCATTTTAACAGAAACAAACATTCCTGAACACTCCTGCAGAGGTGCAAGTTCAGAGATGGCCAACAGGAGAGAAGAAAAAGATGGGACTTACCTAGGACAGCCTCCACGGTGTTGCCAGCTGGGTCAGGCATGGGGCTGCGGGCAGGGAGGGCAGGCAGCGCAGTAGGGGAAGAGCTACCTGAGCCAGCGCTGGATGCCAGGCTGGATGCCACACTGGAGCTTATGCTGGGGGCCAGTGGGTGAACCACTGTGAATACAGCAAGATGGTTCTGTTCAAAACATATAAACAGCGTGAGCAAGTGATCCGCCCCAGGACAGCAGCATCACATTACAGGGCCTTCTGGGATTGCACGGGGACGTGAACTGTGCGCTGAACCATGTTGACCGTGCGGAACCATCCTGGCCACCTTGCTTCAGGCAGGAGAATGGCATAGGGACAATGTTGACTGAGTTTCTATATAAGAGATAAGCCTCACATCAAGCCAGCTGGGCATGCCATGCTGCCTTTCTGAGCCTGTCCAGGTGTCTTGGGGTGTGGGTGCAAATCCATGAACACCACTCCCTATGCTTCCTTTTTATTTTATTTTCATTATTTTAGACAGGACCACCCTAAGGACAGCACGCTCATCTTGAACTCACTATGTAACTCAGGTTGGCCTCCAACTCATGGTAATCCTGCCTCAGCCTCCCGAGTTCTAGCATTATAGGGACATGCCACCACCTCTGGCCCTTCCTACGCTTCCTTACTCATCAAAGAAAGTAAAAATGAAGGTATTCCTACCATCTCTATTTCACATATATCTAAATCCCAGTAATATGGAAATCACTGTCCAAGAGAAAAACAGCAACGAAACACACTGTGGTATGGGAGCCACATGCTCCATGGCAGCTGAGCTGGCAAAGGCCAACTGCAAGGGCCCACCAAGTCTCGAGTCAAAGTCATGTTAGAATGAGTTTCACATGGGCATTTTTGCAGCTGAAAGGGTCTGATGTCCAGCTCTGCCTCAAAATGTAGAAAGTGTCCTCACGTAGTAGGTGAAGGATGCAATGAAATGGATTATAAGTGAAGGTTTCACCAGTTTGAGTTAAAAAAATAACTGTCTATAATTTTAAAAACTGAACATAGATATCACAAGGGACAGAGTCCCGCACAGAGTAACTTCCCCTGCCCAGTTCCTTGGCCCAGGCTTCAGACCCAGAGTACAGATCCTGGCGATGGGTGCTGAGAGCAATTAGCTCAAACTGCACAACTGGGGGCGGGTCCCGGGGCATCTGGGGACGCTCAGCTGAGCACTATGGACACCCACATCACACCTCTGATCTCAGCCTAGTGAAGGGATGCTGGCAATCTCAACTTCTGGACAAAGAAAGAATGTAGGCCTCACTGGGCCCAATTAGGGACTCTTCTTAGGGCAGGATGAGGGTGCCCTCCTGCAGACATGACCCTAGAAAGGTGCCTGTGACCCCAGACCAAGAGGAACACAGACACCTGGATCAGACAGCAAACAGATGTTTTCTGCCAACAGCAACCACAGTAACAGACCAGATCACAGCATCGGGAGTGGGGACACCCTCAGGTGTCTGGTCTCCTCTCAAACCCTTCCTTGAAAGTGAGCCCAGGTGAGATCCACAGAAATGAACCAAACCCATTCACGTGAACTCAGATCCCCCCGGACAGCTAACACTCAAGTCTTCCGAGAGGATACCATCCCGGGTCATGAACACAGCTGAGAGTGCTCTGCACCCACAACCTGCCACTTTGGCTCTGAGTTCACCTGTGAGGCAGGAACAACACTCTGAAAAGCTGTGGGCCCAGGTAGGTCACAGTACACTGGGGCATGCCCACACTCCCACATGGAGACACTGTGGGGCTCCCCTTAAACAATGGAAGCCCACTCCCCAGGAGTCTGAGTCCCCACACATTGTAGCCCTCCCTCCTCAGAGTACATAGGGGATGCTCCAAGCTCAGCTCTCCCTATCAGCCCTAGTTGAGACTGTAATATAAGAGGACCCAAGAGGGAGGCTCAGCCCCAAATGATCCCCAAACCCACAATGACCCTGCCTCAGAACAGAAGTGGGGAGGCATGCAGTGACTCCCTCCCCCCCCAAAAAAAAATCACACCAGGAAGGCCACCCACAAAGGAGATCAGGAAACCACTTCACCCTCAAATTCTTTTTTTTAAAGGTTTTTTGAGACAGGGTCTCACTTTGTGGTTCAGGCTGGCTCTGAGCTCAGCCTCCAACTCACATCACAGCAATCCTCCTGCCTCTGCCTCCCGAGTGCTGGGATTACAGGCGTGAGCCACCACGCCCGGCACGGTGGTATGTGGCACTGGTTGCTGCTGGGGTGAGTCTCCATGCCCAGTATTGTATGTGGTTACTGGGGACCGAACCCGGGTCCTTGCACTTGCAAGACAGGTGCTGGAACCAGAGCTAACTCCCCGGCCCTTCACCCTCAAATTCACTAACATCCACAGTGGTTAGCCTTTTCCCTCAGCCTATGAAGACCACAGATGTGCTGCCACAATGCGTCCAGTCTCAGGGCTCCCACCGACTGGAGAGTCAGAAACCCTGTGCTGGCCAGGGAAGAGCCATGGAGGACACCACACCTCCACCAACACCAGCTATCTGCCTGTGTCTGTTTTCTTTTCTCTTGTTTCCATGAAAAAATATATGTAGCATAAAATTGACCATCTTCTTTACTTTTTGTTTTTTGTTTTTTTTTGAGACAGAGCTTTGCTTTCTAGTTCAGGCTGGCCCTGAGCTCACTATGTAGCCCAGGCAAGACTCGAACTCAAAGCAATCCTCCTGCGTCTGCCTCCCGAGTGCTGGGATTACAGGCCTAAGCCACCATGCTGGCATCGTTCTATGTGGTTACCAGAAATTTAACCCAGAATGTTGAGCTTGCAAGGCAGGAACCAGAACCACTGAGCTAAATCCCCAGCCCCATCTTAACTACTTTTAAATGCACACTTCAGTTCCAGAACTCTCCCCATCTTCCCAATAAATATTATCCCCTTATTTCCCTGGCATCCATCTTCTTCCTGTCTCTATGAGTGGGATTACAACAGGGACCTCATACAAGTAAGTGGAACTCTGAAGTATCTGGAGGTTTTTTGTTTTGTTTTGTTCTGGTACTGGGGATCAAACCCAGGACCTTGTACTTGCCAGGCAGGTGTAGTGCCACTGAAGTACATCCCTGGCCAGTATTTGTCTTTTTGTGAATGGCTGATGTCATTTGACATGACATCTGTGTCTCCAACTGAACTATTCACCCTCCCCAGATTCCTATACTGAAGCCCTACCCTTAAGGGGAGATAGGCCTGTAGGAGGGAATGAAGGTGAACCAAGGTCACCAGGGTGGGTACCACATGAGTCTCTCTTATGAGAAGAGGAAGAGACCAGGAATATGTGTGCACCAAGGGGTGGCCTGTGAGGAACTGGGTGTGGTGGCACAAGCCTGTAGTCCCAGCACTGAGGCTGATGCAGAAGACTGCCAGGATTCGAGGCCAGTCTCTGTTCTACATAGCAAAACCTGGTCTCAAAAAATAGAAACCCTGACCCCAGCCAATCCCCAAGAATGACCAGGCACAGAGCCTGTGGCAGGTCGTCTCAAGAACCCATCGCTAACACCATCACTGTCGCTACAGCAGAGAATGAGCTGTGTGTATTCCACTGGGAGAGGGAATGCAGGCAGGGTGGCTGATGCCCTGATTTTCCACTCTCAGAACCTCAGTCTCCAATGCTCTCAGGAGTCACAGACAACAGAAGCAGGGGAGGCTGGTGACAGACTGTAAGGCTGGAGAACAGGAAGCCCAGCAGGAGGCCAGACACACCCAGAGGACTACGGGACGGCATGTGTGGTTCCTGGATTTCTAGCGCTGTCCCAACTTGCTAGCTTGAAGCCACCAGCTCTGCTGGCAGGGTGTACACCCCTGCTATGTCTGCTCCAACTGGCTGGCCATCACAGGATGCCCATCAGACTGCTGCATCCCTTATGGGGGAGGCCAGCACCAGTACAACCCGAGCTCAGCTGGCTCTGATGATGTAGGCCTGTGGAGAGACAGTCATTAGCTGGGGCTGGCTACCCAGCAACACTTGCCACCCTGCACTCAGCAGAAGAGCCCACCCACAGGCCTGGACTGCGTGCTCAGAAAGTATTTGGCTCTGTGCATGGTAACACACATGAGATCCCAGCAGTCTGGGCGGCTGAGGCGTGAGGATCACAGGTTTGCAGATAGGATGAGCTATTCAGGGACTTAGTAGGGCTCTGTCTGAAAATAAAACATTTTAAAAGGGGAATAAAACAAGGCAGAGCTGCACTAAGATCTTCACAGGATGTGGGATCATTGAGGTTTTTGTTGTTCCTGGAGGTGAAGGTAAGAGTCAGGATATGTCACAGCTGGCCTAATCAGAGACCCAACTGTGCAAGTATTTTTGCCAAATAAGATTGCTCTCAACACTAAGTACTTTCATTAAGAAATACTTAATCACTAAAAACTGTGAAGGATCACCTGAGCTGTTAGAAAATGGCAACAGATGGTAAGAGGCAGGATATGGGGAGCTTCAGCATGGGAAAGCAGAGGCTGCAGGTGCAGCAAGGCCCCTGAGCTCACTGTGCTCCATGGCTGCTCTGGAGAAGCTCCTCAGTGACATGCCCTTGGGTGGGGCAGCAAGAACATAAGGAAGAGGGCCGGGGATTTAGCTCAGTGGTTCCGGCGCCTGTCTTGCAAGTGCAAGGACCAGGGTTCGATTCCCGGTAACCACATACAATACTGGGCGTGGAGACTCACCCCAGCAGCAACCAGTACCACATACCACAGTGCCGGGCGTGGTGG